>VALG01013944.1:0-12574 GCA_009835305.1 Ipomoea purpurea
CGTGAAAAAACATTGAAGGCTGTAGCAACCGTTAGCGAAAATGCTAAATATACCACTCCTAACACTATTGACTAACCAATATACACTCTCATTGGTTAACCTAACGAAAATACCTTCTTGCCGAGCGAGCCCTCCCCTAGGAAGCTACATACCGACATAACCTCACGCTCCTACGCAACAATAGCTTCTTTAAAAAAGAGGATACCCACGGACTCCATTCCTCATGACTCCACCCTCAAGAGAATCCACTCAATCATACGACCCAACCAACCAGCTTAAACAACTCGGACGATCAACACAAGAGAAGGCCATAACTGATACAGCTTCACACGATCAATCAACGTCAGCGAACTCCAACACTACACAATCATCAAAAGGCTCACCATACAACAGGAGATGTCTCAAAGCCAACGCAACTTCAAGAACCATCGCTACTCATCGATCAAGATTCACTTCAACTTTTCAACCACTCACCTCCTTTACTCAGTTCCAACGTGTACCTCCCAGTACACTACTACACACCCAGTCCAACGCCTCTCCTCATCCCTCTTGGACGACTATCCGCTCCTCGCTGCGCCTCTCTACCGCCTGTACTGTGCTGCCAGCTTTATCACTCATACCTCAGCTCGCATCATTTACACAACATTTCGCACCCATCACAGCCATCACGCACTTTTAATAACACCAACCCACATAATGATCCTGACATACGACTACCCTCCATACGCTCATTCATCACACACATAAAGACACTAATAACCTGACAACGCGTACAACATCTACATACCAACTCTAAACACAAAGATAGACCTCATCCGACCCAGACTAAGAAAAGAACCACCAAGCGAATACCTCTCAAGGCTACTCACGCCCACACACACCACACAAGGATTTCCAGCCACTCCGCACACGACTTGATCACCACACACTTCACCCCAATCTCATCAAGAATAACGCCATCGCTCCACTCACCAGGAAACACACATATCAGTATACCAACGAACAACGTCAGCTACCGACCCACCTCACCACTATCCGCCTCACGCCAGGCGCCGGCGCCTACTCCGGCCGCGCCGGCCGCAGCGCTTAGCGCCTAGCGGCATACGTCCGCCTAGGCAGAATCTAGGCGTGCGATAGGCCGAGTCCGTGAAAAAAACAGTACAGACTTGCAACCGTGACATTTAATGAGGCTGTTTTTTCACATTCAATCAATAATAACACACAATCCAAGATAAATGACATAATATACTTCATAATCATGAACATCAAAATAATATTAAAAAAAAAACAAAACTCAAATGAAATACCCAAACTACCATCAATCTCCAAAGACTTCGAAAAGTATCAAACTAGTCTACGAGTGTATATATGTCATATTATATGTATATGTCATAAATGGAATAAATTAGCAAGGTTGAGTCGGTCCGGGTTAACTCGACTAACTCGACAGAAATTGACGAGTTATTACTCAACGCAATCGGACGAGTTAGGCGCTAGGCGGCTGAATTAGCGCTAGGCGGGCGCCTAGGCGGGAGCCTAGGGCTGAAATCGCCAACGGCCTATGGGCGCCTAGCGCCCTAGGCGCCGATTACTCGGTGCCTAGGCGAGATTTTTACAACCCGGAATTCACAAGATAATCATAAAGTTCATACGAATCATCCATAGACTTCACATCAATCCAACGAATCACAAAGTTAGATCATAAACATGATTCAAGACTCACAAATCCCTATCACGGGTACTAAATACATCGTCTTGACTTACGAAAAACATCAACAAAGACACACAAGTGCACAAAAGATCAACAAAATGGAGGCCAAAAACCAACGTACCAGTTGGCGGTTCAGTGGGTAGCAAAACCACCCGCCACACTCCCTGACACGTACCAGCGGTGGTAAAACCAATGGACCCCCCGGACCCCTCCCCCCCAACCAACACCAACATTGTTCCAGCGGGTGGACTGGCGGGTGGCACACGCCCGCCAGTGTACCCGCTGGTACCGAACCAAAGAGGGGAAAAATCCCTTCAGGGAAATTTTCAAAATGCTCAAGTTCAAGTCGAAAACACCTCAAAAATCATATCAATCAACAAAGGAACTTGAACACAATTAGAATAGCTCAATGAATAGCAACTAGAGAACCAAGATACAAGCTCTAACAAGGCATTTACACAAGAAAAATGCATAGAATCAGTCAATAGCATCAAGGAATCATTAATAGTATGTGTAAAGTAGATTTTTTAAGACATGGATTACCTTTATAGCCTAAACAATTCTTCTCAACTCCTAAGATCCTTCTTCAAGGTCCTCCTTCTAAAGATCTTTCAAATACAAACCAAAAGCCCAACAAACAACAAGAATTCTTAGATAAAGGAGGTAGAAAACTAAAGTAATAAAACCAATAAAGTCAGAAACATACCCTTCCTAAGGTTGTAGATGAGGAAAAGTGGAAACTTGGTGGCCTTCAAGGTAGAGAAAATGATGGATTTCTTTGTTAGGTTGGGAGGGTTTAGGGTAGCTTGGAGAGAAAGCTAGAGTGTAGAGAGAATGATGTTTCTTGTCTAAGTGAGGAATGCTAAGGTGGGAGTATGGGAAATATCTTTGGGTTCCAAGTTAAGATAAAAAGACCAACATGACCTCCCCCCTTCCCACAAGCTAGGTTAGGAGAAAAAAAAAGAATTAGAGTACAAGGAATACCATCACAAAGTATTCCCAATGACTAAGTTAAAAAGGCTAAGGGACTTAGTCAATTTAGGTCCCTCGATTATGCTCAAAAGTGGAGTTGAAGAAAGTTAATTGCAAACCATTAGAATTTAATTGAGTAATTAAATTTGGGTTTAAGGAATTAATTTCCGGGGTGGTCACAACTATGGTCCTGACGACTCCCTGGCTAGAAAGTTTGTGCCTCAATGGCTTATCCATTTAACTATTTTAGATGGCTACCAAATTGAGCTAATAACTCAATATCTGCCCAAGTATGAGTTATTAGTGATTCGGTAGGATTGTAAGAATATCAATTTGCAAATTCCAATCAGTAAGACAGGTAACTGGTGTTTGGTATAGTCTTTGACTCTCTCACTTTTTGGTTTGTTTACTTATTTCTGTAATAGTGCAATGATGATGCTTCCACCATGTTCTCTGATTTGGGATTGGTTTGGTATGTTTGCCATGTAACTATGGTCAATCCATAACTCATGGGCAATTTGCCCCAATCCTAACATGATATGTAAAATAAGCATTCTGAGCACCCTTTGTCCCATGAATGAATTAAATCACTTAATATGTTTTAATTTTTGTTAATATATCATTTGACAAGTTTACTTTAAATTTTTTAAATTTGACTTTCTTCAAGAAGAGGATTAGAGGAATAACTGTGAAAACCCAAAATTTAATTTTATAAATTCGATTTTAAGAAATCCTAAATTATCCATTTTTCACTCTATAAAAAGTTCGTGGTGAAATCGGTGTTTGAATAAATTAGTTTGAGTTAATTTTAAATAAATTCAACACAAGACATGATTTAAATCTAAATCCTAGATTTTTTGGGTACATTGCGTACCAAGTTTTGAGCTGAAAAACCAATTCTGAGTGAAACCGGGAGAAATCTGAGAAGCTTAAAACAAGTGGTTGTCTAGAAAGTATGTTTGGGAAAATCTATTTTGACCCCCAAACTATTTAAAATCTCATTCCTAGACTATGGTCCATGGATACAAAGTGAACCACAAGACTTTGTCTCATAATTTTAAAGATGCAGCCAAAAGACCATTATGCCCTCCACCAATCATTGATCATCTACTAGGGTTTTGCACCATATAAATAGGAACCATTTCACCTTACCTTCATCTGATCCATCTCTTTGCCTCTCCTCTCCCTAAAACTCTCGTGTAAACAAGAAGAAGCAAAGCAGTAAGTTTTCTAACTTTAATTCTCATCATCCATTTCCATTTACTCTTTGATCATTCACCCTTTGCCTCCCATCTCTGAGGTTACCTTAAGTTTAGCATATATACCTATGTTTGTGTGAGAGAATATGTGGTGAAGGTGTTAGCATCTGAAGCAGGAAAGGGATAGGGAACCATACAAGAAAGAAGAACATGAAGAAGAGGCAACAAGATGTATAATCCATCGGACTCCAAAAGCTATTTCTAGACTCTATGAACGTCTATTTTTGAGTAGAAATGAGTAGAAATGCCAATTTATTGAAGTTTTTGAGCTATCAAGTGATATATTATGGAAGCACGTACGTGTTCCCCTAATACTAAAATTTTTCCTCTCTAGCCGTGTCTAGGGTTTTCTTCTCCATCTAGGGTTTCTACTAGTTTTCCGACAATTCCAGTAACTTTTTGCGGAGATTCCGACGTGCGAGGGTGAAGGGTGAGTGCGACGAACGGCCAACTTAATCTGTGTGAATGGCGTCGGCACCCACTGGAGGAGAGATCGCAGGTTTAACGACGAGATGGGCTAATCTCATTCTTGAAGAGGAGGATGCGACTTTGATTCCAGGCGAGGAGGAAGATGATAACGACCGAACTGAAAACGAGGAGGAAACATGGGTGTTAATTAGCAGGTTTCTCACGGAAAAAACGATCAAAGTTGAATTCATGCGCCAAGTGCTAGCTTCTGTGTGGCAACCGGCTGCATGGTGTGCAGGTAACGGAGGTGCAACCGAAGTTATTTATGTTTGTTTTCTATCACTACACGAATATACAATATGTGTTGGAGGGGGGTTCGTGGGCGTTCCAGAATCACACGCTTGTTTGCAAGCAACTTTCGCCAGGTGCAGTACCAACGGAGGTTACTCTGAATACGGTGGAATTATGGGTACAATGTTATGACTTTCCTTTTGGTTACACTTCAGATAAAATTCTGGAGCAGATTGGGAATTTTTTGGGAGAGTTTATTAAGCTGGATGATCGTTTTCTTGATGCGCCTTGGCTAACATATTATCGGATACGTGTAGCAATCCCGGTAGACAAACCGATCAAACGAACGATGAGAATGTTGAAACGTGATAAGACATATTGCTGGATCAATTTCAAGTATGAGAGATTACGTACTTTTTGTTTCTACTGTGGAATGATGGGGCATGCTTATAGATTCTGTCTGAAAGCTAGGAATGCGACTGTGCCAGTGGATCAGTTCCCGTATAGCGATGATTTGAGGGCAGGGGGAGTGCGTGGGCCGAGGGAGATATGAGACCCATGGTTGGTGCCATTGGGGGGGAAACCGAAGGGGAGTGGCTCGCTTGCTGTGAGGAGGGGTACGGGTTATGAGGGAGGAGAGGGCAGCTTGGTGGGTGAATGCGGTTTGGATGGGGAGGGGATTTGGAAGGGAGACGGGCTGTGCAGGCAGTAATGAAAAGGAGAAGGGGGATAGAGGGAGAAGGTAGGGGGCATCGGGTGGGTGGGGGAATGGAGGAGGAGGGAGATATAGCCATGACTGATGTCCAAAAAAACTTGCTGATGGCGGGTCTGAAATGAGTACTTTGAGCTGGAACTGCCGTGGCTTGGGTAATCCACGGACAGTTCGGGAAATTGAGGACATGGTGTCCCGCAAGAAACCCGACTTTGTATTTCTAATAGAGACTAAGGTTAACCGGGATCATGCAGAACGACTTCGGTTAAACTTGGTTTTGATGGTCTTTGAATGTTGATAATTCTGGATTGAGTGGTGGTTTGGCATTGTTATGGAGGACGAATGATACAACGAACGTAATAGGTTATTCTGATAATCATATTGATGTTGAGTGAGTATGCCGGGATTTGATAAATGGAGGATGACTGGTTTCTATGGCTTCTCGAAACGTCCGCAGAGAAGGGAGTCATGGGATCTTATTCGTTCTTTAGCAGGAAAGATTTGATCTACCGTGGGTTCATTGGAGATTTTATGATCTCTTATATCAGTGTGAGAAACGAGGAGGAATCCCCATCTGGACAGCTTGTTGCGGGGTTTTGGAGAGACAATTGAGGAGTGTGGCTTGACACAATTACCGATGTTTGGGTATCCCTTTACTTGGAAAAGGAAAGGGAACACCAAACTGATCGAGGAAAGGTTGGACAAGGTTTTGGCTACTCAGGATTGGAGAGAGTTGGTAGCCGATGCAAGTGTGCAGAATATTCTAACCAGAATTAGATCACTCAGCTCTTTTCCTTAGATTCTAAATCTTCGGGAAGGAGGGGGGGGGGGGGCTGAGAAGAGGTTTTAGATTTGAGATGGCATGGCTACATGATGAAAGATGTCGAGCGGTGGTGGAAAAATCATGGACGAAGGAGAAGTAGGGATTACAGGAGTGTGTCACATTGTGTGGTGACCGGTTAACACGCTGGGGTGGAGACCGATTCCACAAGTTTGGTGAAAAAATATTGTGCTTGCAGAAAGAAATTGCGCTCAGAGGGTGTACGGATCCAGTATCTCTAGCCGAATTTCAGAGATTGGGAAGAGTGTTTTGACACGTGTCGAAGTGCAGGAGGATACTTATTGGAGGCAGAGGGCCAAGCAGCATTGGCTCAAGGATGCAGATGCAAACACCAGGTTTTACCACAGATATGCTTCTAATCGAAAGAAAAAGAATTATATTGCTAAAATAATGAATGATAACGGGGATTGGACTGAGGGGGATGCCATGAGAAATATTATCTTGGATTATATCGTGGTATTTTTAACTCAAGCTCTCCTGCAATTAATAATGAGTTCTTTGAGACTGTACAACCGCAAGTAACGCAATACAGAATGAGGGGTTATTGCGCCCTTTTGAAGAGAGTGAGGTAAATCCGCATTATTCTCAATGTATCCTGAGAAAGCACCAGGCCCAGATGGGATGAATCAGGATTCTATCAACACTTTCTGGGATGTGGTGGGACTGATGTTTCTTCATATATTTGAATTGCTTGAATAATGGCTCGTTTTCCTGGTAAACTAAATGAAACAAATATTTTTTGATCCCGAAGAAGAAAACCCCAGGATGGTTTCTGATTATAGGCAATTGCTTTGAGTAATGTCATTTACAGGATTATGGCCAAAGTTATTATGCCAGAATTGAAACCACTAATGGAGAATATTATATCTGAGTCCCAAAGTGCGTTTATCTCTGGGAGACTAATTACAGATACATATTGATAGCTGCGGAGGTTGGCATTATCTAAACAGAAAATAATGTGGTCTAGCAGGTTGGGGGCTTTAAAGCTGGATATGGCAAAGGCCTATGACTGTATGGAATGGCCATTTTTGCAGAACATGTTAACGGCTCTGGGTTTTGATGAAAGATGGGTGAAATTACTAATGATGTGTGTGACCACTGTGTCTTATAATGTACTGGTTAATGATTCACGGACTGATCAAATATTCCGACTCGTGGTTTACGACAAGGTGATCCCTGTCGCCCTATTTTTTATTTATTTGTGCTGAAGGTTTCATTATTACTACCAAGGCAAGGGAATGGAGAGATATCATGGATGTTAAAGTTTAGAGGGGCACTTCTATTACACCTACTTTTTGTGATGATAGCTTGCTTTTCTTTAAAGCAATGCCAAGAAGCAGGTGTGATTAAAGTGTTTGGAAAATATTGAAAATGTCTGGGCCAAGCTTGTCAACTATCACAATAGAGTATTTGTTCAATAGTAAAAATACTAGAGATGAACACGGGAAGAAGGTTGCATTATTGGGCGGTGTGGGCTCGATTTTGGAAGTCTTAGGCTCCCCATCATTCTTGGGCAGACTGAGAAGGGAAGCTTTTCTCTTATATTGAGGATAAAATAGACACGGATTACTCATGGATAAAACAACTCTTGTCAGCGAAGCGCGGAAAGCGTTGCTATTTGAAAAGTGTGGGCTCAATCTATGCCTACCTTCTCAATGAGTGTCTTTTTTTTTAACTGCCTCTCTTTGCCTGCATTGAGCGACACCATGGATAATTTGGTGGAGGTCAATATGATCAGGTATTAAGTGGAAAGCATGGGATAAGTTATGTACTCACAAGAATATGGAGGATTGGGGTTTGAAGGATTGGCGAGCGTTAAGGCCTTGCTATGCTTGGAAGAAGGGTGGTCGTTTTCTGAGAACAGCACAATCTCTGGTTTCGAGAGTTTATAAAGCAGAGTATTTACCACTAATTCTTCTATGATGCAGCTTGGAATCACAAGTTTATTTGTTGGAGGAGTATTTTGGCGGCCGGAATTGGTTTGTGGGGGAGTTCAGAAGGAGAATTGGGAATGGCCAGTCAACATTAAATATGGGAACACCCTTGGTGCATGATGAATACAGGCCGAAAATATTAACAAAAAACACGCCCGATTGGACAGGCGAAGTAATGGGTCTGATGGATCAAAAACAGGAATGGAATATAGATATTCTACAGATATTTTCATAGCTGAGGATGTTGAGCGAATTTTGAAAATACTGTGTACAGTTATGAGATTCTGTGGTAGGTGGTATGGGGGATCCAGAGGTGAATATTCTGTTAAGAATGGATACAGAACAGTATTGGAAATATAGAACAGGCCAGTGGTGACATTTGATAATGGCAAAATATGGAAGCTTTAAATCCCCCCAAAAGTGGAAAACATTTTATGGAGAGCTCTAATGATTAATTTTGCCCACTACAGGAACTACTTTAAAGAGGGTTGATATTGACCCAACATGTGGGCTATGTGTGGAATTTGAACATGAGATGTTGTGCAATCTTTGAATCACGTGTAGACTAACGACGGACTTTGGCACAATGCCCGACCTTCCAATCCCTAATAATTTAGGCAAATATTTTTAGAGATTGGTTTAATGATTTTGATGATGTTTTAGATGATGTGAGAATTATTTATGGCGTGGCAATCCTCTATTATATTTGTCGCAAAGGAATGGAGGCTGCTGTGGGATGCGTACTTACCAGAACTCAGGAGGTGATTGGTAATGGCATATCAGCCTAAATTCTTACCATACGCCGGTCATCCCAAAGTCGAAATTCAGGCATGTTCGCTTCAGACGCGAACTTGAGCGCATCCGCTATTCGGCTATAGTCCAGGCGGTGATGTTGCTGCACGCGCAGCACGGATCTGCCCACCCACGAGCGTCACTCCAACCGTGCACATGTTTGTTCAGAATAGGAGGGAACAATGTTACATCGATGCGGCATACGAGCCCACTGACGAACAAGGCAGGAGTGGGGGCAATTATCCTAAACGACCAAGGGGGGTTATATTTCGGCTATGACTACTCCAATTGATAGATTATTTTTCACCCTAATAGCGGAAGCTGTCGCATGCAAGGAAGTAATTGTCGTGGTTGAGAAGCCGCGAAATAAAGTCTATCGAGCTATACACAGATTGTTTGGTGCTTCAAACAATATCTGTGCATCTATGACACACTCGTCACGGTCTTACTTGGGCTATGCCATTGATAGTTGCAGGACTAGTATATCGATGTTTGATTATTGTTTTCTTCATTACATTCCTAGAGTAGATATATTATTTAGCTCATACATTAGTATCTACTACTTTTACTCACTCGACTCTTATGTACTGGGACTCTGATCCACCAGCATCTATTTCTGCATACTTTGAATAAAATGCCGCACAGGCTCCTTTAAAAAAAAGAGTGATATATTGTTGAGTTATGATGTGTTGTTGATGGTCTGGATGTTGTTTGGAATGCCTGAGGATTTTATTGCAGATGAAAAGAAGAACACTGGTGCACAGGCAGTGTGCACTAGCAGCTTCACGGGCCTAGCCAACGGCCCTCAGAGGAGGGCGTTGGCTAGCACCGTGGGACCGGCTCTAGGGGACGGCCCTAGGAGAGGGTCGTGCCCTAAGGCGTGTCTTTGGCGGACCAAGGAGCGGCCTAGTCAAGCCCCGCCCAGGCCCGGCCCTGGGGGCTGGGCCAGTTGGGCACCTGCCCAGGGCCCATATTTGGTAAGGGGCCAATGACCTATAAGATATATATATTATATATATTTATATTTATTTATATATTAAAAATTAATTTTATCTGGTTTTCTGAAATCGGAGACGAAGAGTCAAGAATTTAATTCGAGCCACCTCACACAGTCACAGGCCACCCACGCTGCCAACCAGAAACTCAAGAGTGGTGCATCAACCCTTAGCCAGCAATCACCTAAAGTTTCTCCACACTACAAATGGAGTCAATAAATGTTCATAAGCTTTTCAAAAAAGAAGAAGAAAAAGTTCAGAAAGTTTCAAAAGAGAAAAGCTAATTAGCAATCCCAATCGCAAAACATTTAAACAACCCGCAACCTTGACAATCGCCTGGGCTTTGTCTGCTTCGCTAACGACAGATTCACAAGGCTAACTTTGGTGCTTCGTGTGCTTCGCCTAATCTCGGATTCGCAAGGTCGATGCCTGGGCTTCGTCTGCCTCGGCCTAATCACCGAACAAGTGGAAAACTAAACAATTAAATAAGGAGTCAAGTCCTCATCCCCGTCAAGGTATTCTCATTCTCTGCGGATTGCAAATAGCCTCTAATTAATATATTTATGGATGTTATCAAGAATTCTTTGCAAATGTGCAATTCTTTGTGAAAAATCGACTAATTTCTATATAATAAGCCTCTTAATGGATGCTATTTATCTTAAATCCTCTGCAAAATTGTATTTAATCATTTTTCAAACTATGTTTTAAGGGAATCTAACTGTTTATAATTTATTTAGATTCCTATTTACAATGAATTTTAAATTTATAAGTTTTTTGAAAATAATTTTATTATTTTTGTAAATATTGTATGTGTTTATTATTTAATATGAAGGGATTGAAGTACATTTTCGGATCTTTGCGGAATAGGATTTTTTGCAGAAATCAGGATCTTTGGTGTCTAAAGTGGCAAGCGTTCTACATGCTGTTTTTTTTTCTTTAGATCGGTTTATAATATTCTTTTATATACTGTTGCCTAAAATTTCCGGAAGCAAAAAGAAAAAAAAATTGAGCATTTAGTAGACTCCCAAAGAATAGCTATGGAATTTTTTAAATATTAGTTGTTTTGTACTTATATATTGAATTAAAAATTTAGTTAACTTTTGTAATCGTATAGCTATAGGCCTTTGTTTTTTCATTTGCCCCGGGCCTATAAAATAATAGGACGGCCATGGCCCCGCCCAAAGCTTTGTTAAGTAGAACCTGTGTAGTGTCCGGCCCTTGTGGCTCAGATACGTGTCGTTTCAGAACAGGAGTCGCGGGCCCTTGTGGTCGAAACCTCGGGGCCATCTTGACGCATGTTATAGCTTCGATTTTGTTGAATTTGGAGAAGAAATGAGTCCCCTGTGCTAGATTTTGTAAATGAATTGGTTGTAGTAGTATGTTCAGTGAATGAGATTAAGAGCATACGACTTTGATCATCTAAATGTTGAGCATGTTAGTATTTGATTGATAATAGAGAAGAATGTTAATATTTGTTGAGTATAGAGCATATCTATCTGGAAAGTTAATTTGCAGTAAATGAGTTCCTTTTGTTTATTTTGAGATATAAGTGCAGTTAAATACTTGCTCAGTGATTATTGAGAAGATATGTAAGTTATGATTAACAAGCATGATTTATTGAATTATTGAGATTTCACCATGAAAAGAAATGGAAGCATGTTTTACAGTGAGTTGCATTTTGAGCATAGCATGTTTTAAAAGTGCATAAGTGGCCAACGTGAGCCTAAGTATTATTTTCAAAAACTCATATCCTTTTGAAAAGTCATTATCTTCTTATATTGAGAATGTGTTGAGAAATTGTGTGCATATCTACATAAGATAAGTGTTGCATGATCGGAGTTTCATGAGTGATATCTATATGTATCTATTGTGAGGAAAAATCTTGTTTTGGAGGACCCGTTGGGAATATGTACTTTCGGAGTAAAAGAGAAAGAAACGGACATTGCGATCCGATATCTGTAACGCGGCGTATTCCCGTTATGAGGTTGGAACTGCCGCTAGGCTTGGAATCCTGGTCAGGGGTGCACACTGATAGTCGATACCTAATTCCACAGAGTTTGAGTTTTGGAACCACGAGATTGGTTCTGTGGGCGGGATGAGAGATTGACGGCTAGACGCCGAACCCAATAGGTTCATTCACATTATCGTGAAGTCATGTCTCGTCATGAGTATAGAGAAAGCGAGTCATCAGGACTCTAAGAAATCGAGTCATTGCGACTCTAAGAAAGCGAATCATTGCAACCTCTAAGAAAGTGAGTCATTGCGACTCTAAGAAAGCGGGTTATCATGACTCTAAGAAAGTGAGTCATTTTTGGCTCTAAGAAACCTCCACAAAAAAAGTATTCTTTTACAAAAGAGTGTGTATGTGTATCTATACTTTATACTATAGCTGTAACACCCCGTGTTACGGCCTCTAACCCAAACTAATTATTAATTACTTACCTTAAAAGAGAATTGAATTCCCTTAATTAATTAAGAAGGGTCACCATGGACCATGGACCCTTATCCCTAAACCAAACCTTAGTCCTATAAGAAATAGGATAAGTAAATCGCTACCATTCAAACCCTAGTTAGTTTAGATATATCTATAGACTATATATATATATATATATAATATATATATATATATATATATATTATATATATATATTATATATTA
>VALG01013948.1:0-5000 GCA_009835305.1 Ipomoea purpurea
TCCACTTCACACTCGGACGCGCCGTTCTTATAGAGATAAACGCGCTTTCACATCCGAAATGGCCGGGGAGAGGAAAGGTTCCTTTTTTGAGGATACTCACGGGAACAGATCCAGTGGGAGACGGGGGGGCCTGTAGCTCAGGGGATTAGAGCACGTGGCTACGAACCACGGTGTCGGGGGTTCGAATCCCTCCTCGCCACAACCGGCCCAAAAGGGAAGTACCTTTCCCTCTGGGGGTAGGAAAATCATGATCGGATAGCGAACCAAATTGGGTGTGGTCTTTTGTCGAAATGGAATGGCTTTTCTTTTTATTTATTATTTATCATTCATGATAAATAGGTTAATCGTTACAAGTATGCCCAACTTAGCGTATTTTTTTGTTTGACGCCCGTAACTCTTTCCTCAGCCAGGCTTGGGCAGAATAGCAGAGCAAGTACAAGTATTAGTAGCATAACAAAAAAGCTTTCCTCGTCATTAATATGTTTGCCTCGGAACTCGGGAGAATCGATGACTGCATCTTTGATGCATCTGATAATTCTGAATTGGCTAGTTGTAAATAGCCCCAGGGCTATGGAACAAAGGATTATCCCGGAACTAGACCGAGGTAGTGTATACGTATTTATGGTTATTTTCAAATCTCGCAAAAGAATGGGATACGATGAGATAGAATGCAATAGCAACAAAGACAGAGAACGGCTACTCTTAACGGTCAAAGCGAGCCCCTTTATTTCTTTCATTCAGAATGAATCAAATCTCCCCAAGTAGGATTCGAACCTACGACCAATCGGTTAACAGCCGACCGCTCTACCACTGAGCTACTGAGGAACAACAGTAGATTCGATATTTCATTAGAATTCTATTGAATTAGATGAACTGAGATTGATTTCTATTGACAATAGAAAAAAATATCATAAATAGATCATATAATAATAGAAATCATAGAATCAAATTTACCTTTACCAAATTTCACTATTCAAAGTTCAATTTTTAGAAATCTTAGAAATCTAATTACTTATATGAACAAATATCGAATTTCACTATTCAAAGTTCAATTTTTAAATCTTAGAAATCTAATTACTTATATGAACAAATATCGAATTTCACTATTCAAAGTTCAATTTTTAGAAATCTTAGAAATCTAATTACTTATATGTGACTTATATGAACAAATATTGAATTTCACGATATTTTTCACAACACTATTGAAATATAGGAGTATCTCACTATGAGGAATCAATTTCCTTTTCGTTCGGTTTATTACAAAATAATAAATTCAGTTCTTGCGGCTGGACTTTATTATGGGTTTTTGAGCGCTTTCTCTATCAAGACCTCTCATTTATTACTTCTCCGAACTCTGGTTTTTGAGGAGGAAGAAGAAACCAAGAAGAGAATAGTAGCAAAAACTGGATTGATTATGGGGCAGATCTTACTATTCATATCAATATATTATAAACCTTTCCATATTGCTTTGACTAGACCTCGTACAATAACTGCACTCGGGTTTTTCTATCTTTTTTTCAGATCTTCTGGAAAAGTCAGAAACGCGTTTTTGCTAACCAAAATTCCATGTCTAATCAGCTCAGCTGTATCTAAATCATCTCATTTTACAGCAGTTGCTTAACACTTGCATTTTACCAAGTTCAGCGGCAAGGAGATTAGTCAGCATTTACACGTTTCGATCCAACAACAAGATGTTATTCGTAACAAGTTCTTTTTTTGCCTGGTTCATTGGCCAAATTTTAGTATGCGAATTTTTTTGAATTGGCAGGAAAACACATACGTATAATTGGCAAAAATCGTAAAAATATTAGATCGATCATTCGATCTGACTTTTTCATTTTTTGTTTGTGATTCTCTTTTTTATGATGAGTCTCCACTCTTTTGGCAGAATACCCTCACCCATTCTTCTTCCTAAAATGAGCAACCTTTTCACAAATAGAAAAGCGCGCGTGATCTTGAAAGGTACAGATGAAGAAGAGGAAAATGACAAAATAGACGAAGAAATAGAGAACAAGAAATGAAAATTAGAACAAGAAATAGAAGAAAAAAACGAAAACTTGCGAATCTAAAAAAAAAAAGATAAAAAAAAAAACAGGGAACAGGGACATTCCGACAAAGAATTCCACGAATTCGAATACCAGTTATTCGAAAAGAAAAATCGAAGTACTAAAAAGTGAAATACGTGTAATACAAGAAAAAGAAAGAAAAAGCCTCATTAGCCCATTGCTTTTTGATTATCGACGATGGTATCGCCATTTCGCTACATTCAAAATAATAGACTTGAGCAAGCTATAAGAAATGAAATGTCACAATATTTTTTGATACACAACAAAGTGATGGAAAAGAAAGAATATCTTTTACCTATCCAAGGAGTTTATCAACTTTTTTTAAAGTGATCAAAAGAAAAATAAATATCCTACTAGAAAAAACTCTTTCTAATCAATTGGACAATGCTTGGGTTTCTAGAAACAAAAAAAAAAGAATCATCTTAAAATGATTTTTTCAATAGAATTAACCATCTAGACAAAGAAAAATAGATGGAGAAAATAGAACAGGAAAAAGAACGGGAACAAAAAGCAGTGGAGATACTTGAAACAAGAACTCGATTATGTAGAAGATGATACGACTAAACAAGAATACTACTTACCCCAAATGTATGATCCTTTCTTAAACGGGCATACCGTGGAAAAATCAAAAAAGAGCTTCCGCCTTCCATCATAAAAAATACTTTGATCGCAGATTCGAGAGAGACAGGTGAGCAAAATCGGTTACATGATCTTCTTCTCCCGAATTCCAATTACGAAAATTTTGACCAAAATACGAATACTTTAGAAATTGGTGATATTTTAGAAATTGATGCGTTTTCATCTATTGTAATACACAAATAAGTAAAAAAGTCCTCGATGGTCATACAAATTAATCAGTGAATTGGAACAACTATCATTTCACTACAGTCCGCCAGCAGAGCATGAAATTCGTTCAAGAAGGGCGGTAGGTGAATATCTTCTTTTTGATCCTACAGAGACTCATACTACTACTAAAGCTACAGATAAAGAAACGAAGCCTAATGCTAGCAAAGAGACTGATACTGTGAATAAAGAAACGAAGCCTAATGCTAGCAAAGAGACTGATACTATTGATAAGAAACCAAGACTAATGCTAGCAAAGAGACTAATACTGTTGATAAGAAACCAAGACTAATGCTAGCAAAGAGACTGATACTGTTGATAAAGAAACGAAGCCTAATGCTAGCAAAGAGACTGATACTATTGATAAAGAAACCAAGACTAATGCTAGCAAAGAGACTAATACTGTGAATAAAGAAACGAAGCCTAATGCTAGCAAAGAGACTGATACTGTTGATAAAAAAACCAAGACTAATGCTAGCAAAGACTGATACTGTGAATAAAGAAACGAAGACTAATGCTAGCAAAGAAACTGATACTGTTGATAAAGAAACGAAGCCTAATGCTAGCAAAGAGACTGATACTGTGAATAAAGAAACGAAGACTAATGCTAGCAAAGAGACTGATACTGTGAATAAAGAAACCAAGACTAAAACCCCAGAAGAAGAGGCTAAAGAAGATGAAGAGAAGGGGCTTGTTTTGATGCGTTATGCACACCAACCCGATTTTAAGCACGGCTTAATCAAAGGCTCTATGCGAACTCAAAGGCGTAAAATTGTTATTGAGAAACTGTTTCAAGCAAATGCACATTCCCCCTTTTTTTTGAACAGGATAAAAAAAAAAACTTTTTTCTTTGCTATCCCCCCGCCCGGTTCAACTGAACCGAATTTTTAGAAATTGGTCGGCGGGAAAAGGGTTCAGGATTTTAGAGTCTACAGACGAACAAACAAAAAGAGAAGAAAACCAAAAGAGAATCTAAAAAGAAAAACGACCGAGTAAAGGAAAAAGCGATTAGAGATAGGGGAAACCTGGGATACTTTTGAAATTACCCAAATGTTAAGGGGTTGCATTTAATAGCCCAATCAAGTCTTAGAAAAAATCTTATATTACCTTCATTGATAATCGGTAAAAATCTTGGACGTATGCTATTATTGCAAATTCCTGAATGGTCTGAGATTTCGAGGAATGGAATAGAGAAAAGCATATTAAGTGCACTTATACTGGTAATCCGGTATCCGAAACAGAATTTCCGGAAATTGGTTGACACAAGGTATTCAGATCAAGATGTATATCCTTTCATCTGAAACCTTGGCACACATCTAAACCGCTAACTTCTCGTGATGACGTTTGTTTTTTAACAATTTTTGGAAGGGAAAGAACTGCCTTTTGGCTCTCCCCGAAAAAACACTTCCTTTTTTGAGCCATTTTAAAGGAACTCGAAAAAAATTGGAAAATATGAAAAGGTTACAGCTGAAAGCGTTTTAAAAAAATAATAATAAAATTATTTAAAAAAGTTTCAAAAGAAACAAGAACAACAAACCAAAATCTTCCGTTTTATAGAAAAAGACCTCTCCAAGGGTAAACCAATTTTATTATTTAGATCGAGAGAAATAGGTGGAATGGAAAAAGAAAAAGATTCTAGAATAAGTAAACCAGATAGAATGAATCTTTTAAAAATTCAAAAAATTCAAATTCCAGATTGGACAAATTCTTCACTGATAGAAACTAAAATGCAAGATATGACTGATAGAACAAGTACAATCAAAATCAAATAGAAAGAATACCGAAGAGAAAAAAAAGTAACTCTAGAACTAGATATTAGTACTTACAAAAAAAGTTGTAGATTAGAGTTGTCAAAAAAGATTTGGCAAATAGTAAACTAAAAAACATAATATGTAAATTTCATTATTTAGAAAATTTTCATTCAAAGAATATATAACGATATTTGTTTATCTACTATTCATATTTGCCAAACGAATACACAACTCTTTGTTGAATCGACAAAAAATTTGATTGAAAAATATATATTCCAAGAATGAAACAAATAAAAAAATAATTAATATAAAAAAACTAAAATACAATTCACTTTATTTC
>VALG01013949.1:0-11162 GCA_009835305.1 Ipomoea purpurea
AAATCAAGAAAGCTTAAAGAAAAGATCCTTCATAGCCAAGGAATTAATTAAGGCTAAGAGGTAACCCATGTCTCAACAAAACCTATTTTCATAGTTATGATTTCCCCTTAGGGTTTCCCCATATTATTGTGAATGGCGAAATTATGGTGATTATTATTATTGATGTTGATTTGATGATTCCATGGGGAATCTTGATATCTTGATATTGGGAGTTTCTTGATAATTATGATGTTCTTGATGATTAATTGGTATTCTTGATGATTATGTGTTGTTCTTGATGATTATGATGTTCTTGATTAATTGGTATCCTTGATGATTATGTGTTGTTCTTACCGAATCTTGCAATTAGAAGACGAATCGTATTCTTGTTAACATAAAAGTGATTAGAACCTAGGTTGTATCGTATTGATATTATTCTTGGATTATCGGGTGGGAAATCGCATGTTTGGGTGTTGATTATGTTTAGAAAAGCATGATAGGTATGTGTCGTTCGTTTCTCGTATTTGATCCGTTAATTGTCTACGTGTTGCCGTTAATTACGTTGTAAAGTGTCTAAGCATGGTTTCGGGTTCCACATCGGTTCCCGGGGCGAAAAGTGATGAAAAGAGTCAGTGGGGGGGTGGGGGGTAGGGACCCGCCACCTACCCACGGCCGAACTGTTCCCGGCAGCGGGCGGGCAGCTGCCCGCCGGCGACCCGCTGCCCGGAACAGTACCGGCGGGCAGCCGGCGGGTGACCCCCACCCACCGGCTACCCGCTGGAAATTCCCTCGGGACCCGGCTTCCCCGTTTGATGTTTCCCGATCCCCGTGGTGTCCCAACGGACCCCGTTTATCGTGCCTATGTCTAGTTTGATATTTCGGGTACCGTTCGTAGGTTTATGAGTCTATTATATTGCATGCTAGTTGAATTGGTATCCCGTTGACCTAGGTGGAAGAAGTATGAACCCCTTAGGACTATTCTTAGTTGTGATGGATCACGCATAGGTTTGTTATACGTTTATCCCCCTTTCCCAATGTGTAATGTGGGTTGCATGTGCTTGCTATGTGTTATGTGTGTGTGTGCCCAATTCGGTTGCGATCGGATTGGTTATCTGAGTGCGGTTCAGAAGCCGGCTACAGTCAGATGGGAATTCCTGGCTGCAGTCGGATGACGGTATCCTGGGCGGCGTCCAGAAGCTGGTTGTAGTCAGATGGAATTGGCTGCAAATCAGAACCCTGATTGAGCCGGTCAGATTTTTCCTGGCTCTCCAGATGACACCTCTTGGCTGCCGGTCCACTGTTTGGTTGCGATCAAACATTATTAGCTGGCGTTCATCGGTCGTTGCGATCGACCCTCCGTGTTGCGATACGGGGCGGGTTGCGGGGCCGTGTCAGAGCTATATGCGCTGACCCCTCATGTATGGGCATGCGATTGGTCCTGTGGCGCAACAAAGTGTGCTATGTGTTGTGATATGGATAAGTCGTTATGAGTCTTTGGGGATGGTGACTATTGGGTTTTTTACGTTGGGGACGGCTATGCTGGGTTTATGATTATTGTTTATGCTTTTAACCGTATCTGCGTTATCTGTGTTGAACGCATATGCTCGTAATAACTGTTGCTTGTGGTCTGGCCTTATCTATCGAGTAATTTCCCGGTTTTAAGCTAGAGTTTGTAGAAACTTCAATGCAAAAACTTTTTCGTATATCTATATATATCCTATATGTATTGTAATTTCAACGCGTGGAGTGGGTTACCAGCAATCCCGCTGAACAGATATATTTGGCTTTCAGCACAGAAGATTAAGTCACTGGGACGCGCTAGACTTGGGAGTGTTAGAATAGAGTAAGGTTTGTTCCTTTGCCTGCGTGCCACGTTTTGTAATTACGTTTCGAGGATATTAGTTAGTTTAGCCTGGTCACTTGTGGTTCTCTAACCCCAGGGGTGCATAGGCATCACCCGTAGCTTGTATTTATATCTTGGGATTTAATAAGATTCTATCTTTATTATAAGATTTTAAAAGTCTTTAAAAATCAGAGGGTGTTTACAATCCAGTTCCCGTGCAAACCCCACAATTTGCATCGCACGACTTGGTCATCCACACAAACTAGTCCAGAACCAAAATTCTACAAGCATGGATCCAGTTGTCACAAAATAAAATCTAAGTTTCGGGTCATGTAGGCTTGCCATCTTGGAAAGTCCATCGCGTTTTCCATTAGATATGAATTGAGAACTCTAGTTTAATAATGTTCTTGACTTATTGTATACAGATATCTGGGTCTGCACCAGTTATCTCGTCTAGTGGCTTCCGATATTTCTTCTCTTTTGTAGATGATTTTTTTCACGTATTTGCTGGTTTTATCCATTAAGGGTAAATCAAGACATCCTATAAAGTTTTGATATTTTTCGCGATTTGGTAGAGCGAACAATTTTCGCTCGCTCTAATCAAGTCCATACAATCAAGATTTAGGTGGGTGAATACCGCAAACTCCACGCCACGTTCAATCGCTTGGAATATAATAAAACAGAAAAAAGTCGTGGTGCCTACACGCACGACAGGAGAGAAGGAAGGAAAGGAAAAGGGAGAGTTGAACGCCGTAACCAGACATAATTGTCCGAAACGGTTTAGCTCCTTCTAGCTCAAGGGTCAGTCCCACAACAAACTTGGGACTATGCTTTCGAGACAAGCCACAATGTTCATTAATTACCTAATCCTGCATCGTGCCTAAAGTTTGAAAGTCCACATTTCCGTCTACAACAAAAAACTTTCCCCTTATCAGTTTCTACGTGTCTTCGGGTGTCTGTGTTACCCTTATCTTAGGCCATAACAATCGGCATAAGATAGAGTTTCGCCACACCCCGTGTGTCTTCCTAGTTATCTCTCTCTCTTTTCGAAGGATACAGGTGCATGGGACCTTTAACTAAGTGGGAAAATACTTATATCTGTCCGCCATGGTGCGTTTGATGAAACAATCTTTCATTTTGTTACAAGGTGTTACACTCGCAGTTTGAACCACGGCCAGTGCCTTGGGCCATCTGGGCCCGTTTGTGGCCAGTTCAGGTCCGCCCGTAGCATCCATATCTGCTGACTTCATGACCCGCATCAATAGCTCAAGAGTCACCACCATTAGCTATTGAACACCGTTGTCCCAACCACTCGGGGATGGGGTCGGGGACGGGGCGGGGGTCGGGGTCGGGGACGGACCCAACCACAGGAACGGGCTCATGTCATGCGTCTCCGCCATCAGACACATGGAACTGATGAAGAATTTCAAGCCCTCACGGCTATTGTAGCTGATCCAACTTGTTATTCCCAAGCTGTTGGGCATCCACAGTGGAGGGATGCTATGGATCAGGAATTCAATGCCCTTCTGCATAACGACACTTGGCGCTTAGTGCCACCCAAGCCCGATATGAATATCATCGGGTGCAAGTGGGTGTTTCGCACTAAACGGACCGCTGATGGCTCAGTAGAGAGGCATAAGGCACGTCTTGTGGCAAAAGGGTACAATCAGGTGGCTGGGGAAGATTTCTTCAACACCTTCAGTCTGGTTGTCAAGCCAAAAATTGTTCGTCTACTTCTTTCGTTGGCTATCACCAACAAGTGGACTCTGCGTCAACTAGATGTTCATAACGCCTTCCTCAATTGGCGTCTAGCTGAAACCGTGTTTATGAAACAACCTCCGGGGTACGAAGACCCAACTCATCCGGATCATGTCTGTCACTTACAGAGGTCCTTATATGGTCTTAAACAGGCACCTCGGGCATGGTTTAAACGTCAACATGACTTTCTGCTTACCACGGGTTTCAGCGCGTCGGAAACAGATGTGTCCCTTTTTTACTACAGTTCAGACGGATGTCAGGTCTTTTTATTAGTATACGCTGTGAATTATTATGCTGGGAAACAGTGCAACACTTATTAACACCTTACTACACCACCTTGCAACGGCTTTCAAAATCAGAGATCTCGGTAAACCAAGCTCCTTCTTGGGAATTGAAACCGTGGATACTCCGGAGGTGTAATTTTGTCACAACGTCATTACATGCGTGATCTACTAAATAGGGCAGGTATGGTTGACTGCAAGCCCTTAGCCACTCCTGCTTCGACAAACTCAACCAGTCACGCCGGCAGATGAGGCATTTGACAATCCCACACAGTACCGTCGGATTGTTGGGTTAACAGTATCTCCATCACTCGGCGGATTTATCGTATGCTGTTAATGGTTATGTCAGTTTATGCATGCCCCGACTGTAGAGCACTGGGGTATGGTCAAGCGGGTCTTGAGATATTGTAAGGGCACGCTGGAGTATGGGCTGCGGCTTAGTCCCTCATCGACTTCTTCTGTTCACGCTTATTCTGACTCGATTGGGCTGGTTGTCCTAGATCGGAAAAGCACCAGCGGGTACGCAGTGTTCCTTGGGACAAATTTCATTTCTTGGCTTTTCCGGAAACATGCGGACAGTTGCAGCTCATCGACTGAAGCAGAATACAAAGCCTTAGCTGATGTAGCAGCTGAGGGTCACCTGGGTTGGTTTCTTTGCTTCGAGAGTTAGGGCTACACTCGGGCAACCCTCTACTTTATGGTGTGACAACTTGGGAGCAACGTATCTTTGCGCTAATCAGTTTTTCACGCCAAGAACAAAGCATGTTGAAATCGACTATCATTTGTCCGTGATAAGGTAGCAGTGGTGACTTCGTGGTAATTTTGTGTCTCGAAAGAACAGCTTGCAGATATTCTCCTAAACCCGCTGGCTGGACCAAGATTTGTTGCTCTCCGTGACAAGCTCAACGTTGTGTCTCTTAACCGGTCAGCTTGAGGGTGTGTGAAGTTTTATTAATTGTTATGTTTATATTATATAGTATTATTGTATGGTTAGAATTAGTCATCTACTAATAACCTGTTAGATAGGAACAGTTAGAGATAGACTCATATAATACTCTCCTGTATTCCTATCTTTTGTAGTCGATTTTGAGTTTTGAATTCTCATCTTTGTGAACCCTCAACCTACCTATAAGTCTTGTCTCTTGTTTTGTTAACCGACAGTTTGATGTTGAACTTCGTTATGACCAAACCTATCTATCTCACCACCTTAATTTGAACACTTGTTTTCTCTAACTGTGGTTAGTGCGACCCTTTGTTTTTAAAACCTCATTTACAACTCATCCTTAAGCTTTGTCATCCGTTTCGCATGCCAACCGTTTTCGTTGTGGGACCTTTTTGCGTCCCTTGCTTGTTTTGTTAGTAGGTTCTTTGGCAGTTGTTTGCTCAGTTGTGCGTTTAGTCGTTCTCCTCTCGTTTTTCCGTGGTCGTTAGCTATAGTTTGGGTAGTTGGCTTAGTTGCTCCGCTTTTGAGACGCCGTTCATCGCAGTTAACTAGAGGTTGGACCAGCTTGAGGTCAGTTCTAGCCGAGGAAGAGTCGACGAAGAGTCTGATGAAGAGTCCGACGAGTCAGAGAGCGGTCCTTCTAGAGTGAAGTTGTGGCCATCTTGTTCGCCTTTCCTGAGTAGTTGTATCTTCTTAGTCGTTGTTGCCGTTTGTAGGTTGTTTGTGTTCGCTTTTGTGCTTGTTTTTGCTTGTTGCCTTGTTGTTTAGTTAGCCTAGTAGTTGGAGTTTTTGCGTTGGTTGTCTAGTTCTTAGGGGTTGGCTAGAAGTCGGTGTTTGTGTTGAAGTTAGAGTTCGTGATGCTCAATTTATCCGTTTGTTAAACTCTTGCCAATCCTTGATTTGGAATGCTTCTTTCTTGCTTTGAAATTCTTGTGAATTCTTTTGAGTTTTGACCAAAAGAGTTTTGTTCTGAAACATCTTGTCACAAAGTTGTTTTCTATCACTGTTTTGCTTTTAATTCGTCGTACCCAAGCTTCGGACGAAGCTTCTTTTGAAGGGGGAGAGGATGTGACACCCGAAATCCAAATTCAATTAGGGATTAATTGAGTAATTAATCCTATTTCAATTGGTGAATTAATTCCTAAAATTCTAAATTAAATACTTGGGCTAGTAATTGACTAGTCAACCCAAAGTCAAAGTTGTACCTTAAGCTTTGTAAGGACTTCCTTGTTCCTTACATCTCCTTAATGTTAGTAAGGGTATTCTTGACCTTTCCTGGTGTTAGTATTTTTAACCTAACCTAGTAACCATCTTCTTTCTTTCTTACACTTTAAATCTAGTTCAACCTTCTCTCCTAAAAGTTGCGTAAGCTTTTCTTCCAAGCCAAGTTGGAAGCCTTGCAAAACTTCAAGAGTTTCTTCAAGATTCAACCTTTCATGATATTTGGGCATATAGGAAGGGTAAGATCTAACGTTCATCTGTGTTTTTGGTTTCATCTTGGTTGTCTTTTCTTAAAGATAGGTTTTATGTCTTTTGGTATGTTCTTGAAGTGGGTTGGAAGGGTGAGCCTTGTGAGGAGATTGTTGCGAGTAAGTGAGGTTTTTGTCTTCAAGAGATAAACCTGCTCTAAATCTTTTTGCTTACCTATATGTGATTTATTGGATTCTCATGTGATTTTGCTATGAAATGGTGAGTGTTTTATGCTTGTCTTGTGAAAAGTGTTTAGGGTTTTTTTTTTTTTAGTGACTTTATTAGTTATAAATGGCCTAGAGCAATAACAAAAATCTAGAGGACTTAGGCCCCACATGGCTCTAACATAACGAGGCCCCGGGGCTCTAATAAACGCCACAAGTCCATACTAGCTATTGCTAACTAGAGCATAATAGAGCATGAAACATCTGAATATAATTCAGCTAAGTAACTGCGAGCTGCTCCAAAAAATAATAACGTGCGCCAACTGCTTCAGGTCCACCAATACATGAAGCTCAAATAGCAAGGCAAGACACCTTTGCATGTCACAGCCATAGCACTCCCCTGAAAGTTGCAGCACAGCGAATTGGCACTATATGCAAAACCTACCGGGCTGCACCACGAACTGTAACATCTTCCTGGGATGCTATTGATGCCCTGTTAAAGCATATATACACCCAGCAATATGCTGAAGGCTAACAATAGCCAGAAACACTGCGGCACGCGGCCTAGTCGAATGAAATGCTAATCCAGGCCATAACTCAAAAACTACAAAGCACAAGGCAGCAATAGCAGGCCTCCGATCAGCCCGCAGACCAGCACCCTAACGGGTTAGCTACTATGGGCAGCAGCAGCTGGACTACCGCAACGGATTTGAAAACCCTACGCCGGCACCGTTCGCGGGCTAGGATGCATTTCTTACCGCTTGCCCAACGTTGAGGTGGTCTATCTCAAAAATGCTGCAAAGGCGAACAAAAAAACTATAGCAGCACCGCTCGGCAGGTCAAGGACAGCACTGCAAAATAGAAACAGATGAACAAGCAAGTATCTTGTTCTCATGCCAACTATTTCAACTTTCTACCTGGTGAGTGTTTAAGTTTTTAACAGGCTGACGCGAACAAAAAGCAACCCAAATAATGCCGTCCCCACCGAAGGTCCAGAAGGGACTCGTACTATTGGCGCGCAAGCTGGCTAGGTCAACGGATTTGACAAGTCCTGCCAGTGCAGCCGTTCAGCCGGACTAGGGTGCCATGTTGTACCGCCACACCTTACGTTGAGGCTCGATCCTGCAAGGAGGATTCATGGCTCCAAAAACTCACACCTCTCTGTTAAAGCTCCTTGTCAACTCTTTCTTTCCTCTCGTTTTTCACAATTCTTTTGCACTCTAATCTTTCCACTCAATTCTTTCATACATTTCCTTTTTCTCCCATTTTTCTTTTCATTCTTCTTTTTTTTCTTTTTCTTCATTCTTCTTTCTTTTTTTTCTTTTTTCTTCTTTTTTTCCTATTTTTCTTTCCTTCCTTTTTTTCCTTTTCTTTTTCTCTTTTCTTTTTCTTTTCATTACTAAATCTTTTTTGACTTTCAATAACATAAAGCAGGATAACAAAATCACACGGGGGATATCAATCTCAAAAAACACATAGGGGAAAAATCATCAAATGTTCATTAACGAGAACCTACGCGGCAGTAATTGAGGTTCTGAAAGACGCCTCCCCCGGCTATCACACCCAATCAGGCTACGCTGTGCGGTAGATTGGCCCTAGACGGGCACACCACAAAAACAAAAAAAAAAAAAAAAAAAACAAGAAAAAAAACAAAAAAAACAAAACAAAAACAGCAGCGTAACTAACCCACAGGACACAGGACCAGCCTGGAACACCATTATCCGAACCCCATGCGGACGCACAGAAACATCAACTAGCTAGCAACTTCCGCCCAAGTGGACTCGATATCCACCATGTTTTCCCCGGCAGGCAACCATTCCAGAAGGAGGATAAGACCCGGAACTGCCCGAGCGTGGCCTCCCCCTGTCCGACACGCAACCATACCAAAATCCACCTCTCTGGTTGCGCACCACGCTGCAGCCCCCTACTCGCCCAAAGACAAGATAATAATCTTTAAGCACAGCAGCAGGAGAAGCAACGCACCTGACCGTCCTAACAACACGCTCGGCACGTGTACCTCCAGTATGCAAGAACGTCTCTAGTTAGAGAGGGTAGGTATGCTGCATAGGCACCGCCTAAAAGGCATTCGCACCCCTTTGCTCCATGCATCATCGTGGAATGCTGGGAGTATCTCGGCATGCATGCACATTACGGTGCTCATCCACAGCTCCCAACAATAACAGCTTACGGCACCTGCTAACACAACAAGAAAAAAAAAGGGTTACGACGTCCCCCCTCCGACCCCATCCACAATCAAGTCTAGATCGGTGTCGCGAATAGAGGCCGAGGGAACGCCAAAAAATATTTCCCCGGACGCTTTTGCTGTTTCCCAGAATAAAAAATTGTCAATAGACTCAGGAACCGGGGCTGGACAACACCAACACGTCGAAACGATCACATGACCGATGACGAAGCGAGCCAATGTCATCCGTAGGAAGCGCTCGGACACTCTCCAAGCCAGGAAGGCACCTTAAAAGGGAAGTGCTTGGCAAATTAGCTAAGAGAGGATCCGGTACAGTGGGCAGAGCAGGCCTGAGAAAGGCCTTAGCAGAGGAATAAGAAAACATACCATCGGACGCCACAGTCCAGAGCGGGTATCACGCGGACCTGCCCCATTCGGGACAAGTCCGCTTAATCTGCATAAGCCAAGTCATCATGGCCAGCTAGATAGCTACCATCCGCCAATAGTCCAGAAGCAACTCCGGGGTATGAAACCCCCGGTTGTGTGATAAGTACGCCAAGCGGGCCCAGCTGACCAATTGTCCCACAGAATTAACCGGCCTTGGAACAATGCCAAGTCAGAACTCTCACTCATCACGTACTGTCAACATCGCTTCCAGGTGTGCGAATTAGTATATGGCCAAGCTTGCAAATCCGGGTGACCGGGCGGCAGTATTTAGCTCATAAAATTCTGACAAGCGTGTGTTCTGTCTGGAAATTCCACCAATTTCCTGGCCGCCCTTACATCAATCAATGTAAGATCATTTTTCCTCCTTTTAGGACGAGATAGATCATATATGTTTCATATGTGTAGTATTGTCATATATAGACAACAAGCATATATGGTTTCTCGATGAAAGTCGTCTAGTGGCCCAACAACAAGATCCAAGTAAAAAGATTCAGAGGCTTTTACACTTTTGTGCAAGCATTGGAGTACAACTATTTAATGAAAGAAGGCGATTAATCCGGAGAAACAAATAATTCATTGCCTTCACATCAAGATCTTTGAAGAGAGCTACTAGCTTAAGGAGTGTGCTTCACTATAGCTTGATGATAACCTACTTGCTTAGTGATTCACTACTTGTTTGTGCCTTCTCACTACCTTAAGCTGCTCACTCACCTCCTTGCTTGTCACCAAGTAGCTCAAGCAAGCCCTCAAGCACTAGCTTACTCAGGAGGCAAGCATTAAATGCTTATGAGACAACCATGTGAAAGATCAGCAGTTGTGGAGAAACTTCAGCCTACTACAATCTGTTTCATACGTATAAAAGGGGGGGAGGGGAGGTTTATTTTGCACTTGTAATTTTTAATTATTTACTTCATAGCTAAGAATGAAACCTAGAATTATTATTATATTATGCAATCCTGATTTTTCCTATAAAAACCCCATCACTATTGGGTTCAAATCAGATTGTAATATTTGGAATGAAATGAGAATTTCTCTTATTTTTCTTCTGCTGAGAATTGCATTGAGTGTTTAGGTTGTTTGTGAGTGCCATTCAATCTAAAGTAAGCTAGTGAGAAGCTAGTTTACAGCCGAGAAGGATATCCTACTATCTTGTCTTCTTTCAATTCATACACATACGCGAAAATCCCAAAAAGAATAGAAAATACTATTATATTAATAGTTAAGGTTTGTTTACTTATTTCTTATCTCGAGTGATGATTTCCTAAGTCTAGTTTCTTAGCTTTTTTAATCTCGAGGGTTGAGAGATCATTGGAAGTTTGGCGCGGCAATTTGTGGAGTTCGGAGATCTCAAATCCAAGAGTCTACAAGTAAGATCCTTTAATAAGAAAGGAAGGTTCCCGGAGTGATTCCTTGGGTGTGCCTTGCTTGTGGAGCAACCGTGTACGCGTCGTTTGGGTATCGAAGCCAAGTTCTTTTGCATCATTCTAATCATCCTATCCAAGGTTGCAGTAGGCGCTAGGCGGCTAGTCGGGCGGCTCGGGCAGCGCCTAGCCTAGGCGGTCTAGGCGGCGCTAGGCGGGCCCCCCCACCAAAAAAATTAAATAACATAGTGACGGATTGTAGTTCGGCAATTTTAATGAGGTTGTTTTTCAACTTTCACTCAAATAACCATCTAAATAATGAAATAATGATTTTCTAGTCATAATGTCATTAAATATTAAATCAATAATTAATGAGACCGAATTCCCCGGTCAAATCGACATAATCAAGACAAATGCGGTTAAACGGTCAACAATCGGACGAAATCCGGTCGACCTCGGCGAGTTTGACCGACTCGGCCAAGTTGGCGAGTTGGCCGCCGGCCGCCTAGGGCGGCCGGGCGAGTTTTCGGCGCTTTAGGCCAAAACTCTAGGTCGAGGCCGCTACGCGCCTAGGCGGCTAGGGCGGCGGTTTTGCACCTTGTTCCTATCTTAAATTTCATATTCCCCGTTGTTTTATATTTCTTTTCCATTATTCTTGTTAGCCTTAATTTTTAAATCCTTTATATCTTTATTGTTGTTCTATTTCCTTTTCCTTGTTATGTGCATTTGTTTTT
>VALG01013950.1:0-54523 GCA_009835305.1 Ipomoea purpurea
AGTGAAGTTTACTCAAATCCTTGTTAGTGTTGTAGCTAACATGGCATTGATAGGTTATGATGTTGAGATGGACTCACAGCTACTTAATTTTAAATATATTAATTATATGGCATGTCTCATAAGAAATTGTGGTCATTCGGTAGGGTGAAAAATAGACGTTGATGGATAATTTTAATATCTTCCTTACAAGTGCTACGCAAATTCGGGTTTAGTAAGTGTCACAACTGCAATAACACGAATATATGACGATCCACCCGGAGCGCTACGGGTGGGCTATAGCTAACTATGCTCTTGATAGGAATTGACCCAGGGTGGCTAGATTAAAAGTAATAAGAAGAGACCACTAGATCCAGGGTGTCTGTCGTGTCTGGAGTTGCCGCCTTACTAAGGATTCTCAAGCGACCGGGGACTCAATATGTTTTATGATAACGTAAGAGTGACCCCTCCCTCCTTAAAGAAGATCGGCTGAGCCCACAGGTCCGACTCACATATCCGTGCATGCTTTGCGAAACGTAGTTCGCACCAAACACACGTGGAGATGTGTGTGAACACGGACCTCAAACAAGGCATGCCATTGACTTCCGCTACCCCAACCATAGACCAGCTGTGGTGGAAGAAAACGGGATCGCGACTCACGAGCTCATAGATGCTTCCAGGGTACACCAAAATTTCATCACGAGGAATACGAAGAAACGCATCAACCACCCCGAAGGTCTTTGCTATCGTATGCTTCGGGCTCAAATCGGATCCCACGTACACAGATGGGCAGTGTTCAGAAGGTCCCTCGGCGAACTTAAGTCCATGTGGACACATGATTGTGATAGGCATGGAGGCCCGACCTATACACAGCTGACTTAAGGTTTCATAACATTTTTGATTTACTTGAACCCCAAAATGCCTTCGGGTACACGAGAAATCCTTGTACATGTCAAGAGTATTGACAACGAAAGTCAAGCATCCTGGTGGAACCCAAGCCTCCGCGTGTCCGCGACGTAGTTCCAACACGCGTATACTCCCTTACGTCGTTCAGCTGTTCCACGTCGACGTCCACTCCTGACATCAGCGCTCCGCCATCCGCCCAGACAGTCATTGTGTTCTTCCCGAGCTTCAAAAGAAGCAACCAGCAGCCAAGCGGGCGCTTCACGACGTGTTCAGGACGAATGCTAACTTTTGAGAAAGACTTATCATGACGCACCTCTAGTCAAACCGGAGAATGAGTCTGATATACTTGGCTCTCCGAGCTGCCGAGGAGTGCGACAGACGACTCGTTAACCTGCCGTACGCGCCGGCACAACGCCGGTGTAGCCTAGACCCGCAGCCGGCCATGGTGCCAAGCATCGACCGCCGCGCCCAGCGCCGGACGACGCGTCAATTCCCCACCCCAACGAGACACAACATATCGCCGTGGACCGCCACAACCACACGCCAGTCGGGCACTACCATGCCCTACCCTCGCGCGATAGTGGTCTCGCCACTACGCCTCGAGCGCGTATTAAGGGCCCAGGGTTGAGAGGCTCTCGTGAAGCATGCTGTACGCGGCTTTGGCAATATGATGCCAGGTGCTCTGGAGACCATCCTGACCTAGGGCCGCCGGTCCGATCACCGGGCAGCCTACGCGCTCGGACTTCCATAGTGAGTGCACCTCGGGGTCTGAGGCCGCCGAGCGACCCACTCCTCTGCAGGCGATTGATGATTCGTGCATGCCTGCTGGACCTATCCACGGAATGGCTCGTCCGCCGCAAGGGTTGCGGAGGGTGTTAGTCGTAACCCAGACCGGGGGTTCGCACCCCTCGGCTACCTACTCGAGGTCCATTCGGCCCTTCCCAGTACCCTTTACAGCTGTCAAGATCTAGCAGGCTTGAATAACCAATAAGTTCTTAGACCCAGATGCTACAATATCTCCATTAACCATGTGGGGCGAGAGGTGATTTACAGATGGGTCATCCAACAAGTGATGCATTGCATGGGAGAGATCCAAATATCACAATATTGAACCAAGATCATCTACTCGGGTACTGTTAGTACCTTAGGGTCAAGGTGATCGAGTGATTCGTTAAGTACGGGGAATGAGTAGAGATATACCGTCGAACGGTTGCTCCGGTCCTCACGTAGGCGTATATATAATTGACCCCTTACTGATTAAGGGATCCAGTCCGGGTAATTGTATCTTCAGCCGCCGTATAGGATATACCAGAGCCATGTCTACTAAGATTAGCACGATGAGACCTCCATAAGAGTCAGCTGGAAGGTCTACCCCGTCACTTCATACCCCATACAGACGCGGTCTACCCTCATGCTGGTATATTGACCACACTGATCGAGTATAAGGACGGGTACTACATACAGGCAGATCGAAGTGTCACGTTTGTGTTCAAAAAGTAACGCTTTACGTGCAGCGGCGTTAAATATGATAACGAATCTCCTATATAATATCGTGAAGTGTCACTCAAAATCATTTTTCCTTTGTGTGCATATCACCTATTGACTGAAACATTAGAACGAGCTCATACAGCGAAGTGCAGACCTACGATATCTCTCACACTCACAAAATATAAACAGGTATCTTTTTCTAAAATAAAATAAACACTGAGAAATAAAACAGATTAGCGCGAGTCCTCACTAAAAGATGTCCACGAATAATACAGTGAGATCGTGGCTTGCAAATAAAAGTATTCAAAGTGAGCCATTTCTTTGCTATGGGAGAGGCCTATATCTTGCAAATGATTGTATATTGCCAAGCAAATGGCTCAATTTTTAAGAAAGCGAAGTTAACGACAACTAGCGTGAAACCTATTACACCCTAGCTTCTTCTTTTGGTTTAAAATTAAATAGCACTATATTTATCTCAGAAGAGTCAGACGATAGGTGCTACTTCTTCACACCTTTGTAGACTTACCATAGGCATCACAACAGTACAGCGTTTACAATGCACAGTCTCTCGAATATGACTATATATTAGGTTTTCTTAATCACAAAAAAAAAAAAAAAAAAAAATACACTTAATAATTAATTAAATATTGAAAAAAAAAATTAAGTAATATCTATCAAAACATAACATATTAAGAAATAAATTGAAGAAAAAATTAGAAAACCTCAAATTTCAGAAGTATATATATATAGGACCCTTTAGATACCCAACCCTTTTGACACTTCGATATTAGCTAGGTTTCTTGACGACCACTCATAAAATGTTTTTTTTTTTAATACATAAAATGGCTTTCTTTGGGTAAATGTAAGTGCTAAGGACGACCTACTACATATATCGAAACTGATCGATCACATATAAACCATAGGGACATAGGGTAGGCTAAATCTATCTAAGCAAGAAATTTTGACTTGGTGGTAAAAATTTAGATAATGAGATACCACCATAATTCCTAGACATACTATTTAACTCAAGATAAAAAGTTACAAGTTCAATTCTTGTTAACACCGTTTAGTTGAGCTCATCACAATGGATCTATTGCAATTTACTTCTCTTTGTGTGTGATTTACATACATTACACAGAATTTTATTTTACCCCGTGTATATCCTCATCATGTAGTAATCGTGAATTCCTTCCATTGATAAATCAAAATACGTGAAAACGTGCACGAGCCAATCCATTGATAAATCAAAATACGCGAAAAATGTGTCCCTCTTATATCTTAATTAACATATTAGAACACTTATATTGTAGCAACGATCTTATTCAATCAGACATATTTATATAGAAAAAAAAAAATTACGTAACCTATTTAGATGACGACCCGCCATTTTAACCTATTTTATCAACGTTACCGATTCATATTTATTTAAAGTCATAGACTTTCGTTTGAAAAATTAAAAGATATTGGCCCTGTTTGGTAAAAATAAATAGCCTATCAGTTAATTTTGGCTTATTTGACCAACTATTAATTGTTTGACTTGGTTAAAAAATCAATATAATGTAAGTGTTTGATTAATTAGCTTTTTGTAATTTCAAAATCCTAAAATTCAATAAGCTACTCAATGAAACTTTTTCAATTAATTTTTTAGGAAAAGAAATTGTACCAAAATAGTTATCAGCTAATAACTAATTTACCAAACATATTTCTACAATCATCTAAAGTTATTTTTAACTAGTTATACCTTCTAATTAACTCAATCAGCAAGCTAACACCATTTTACCAAACAGGGTCATTAATCAATGGCCAATAGGATATCTAGCCGACAGCAGGCATTCTTAATTACCATAATCAAGACTTAAACATTGATAACAATAAATGTTACCTAGAAACTCTAAAGGCTTACAAACGTTAAATGTCACTTAGCATTTATGTACATCAGTTAAAATTTCAAAACACTTTGGAAAAAAAAATTAAATTCATCAAAATATATTTTATATGCATTAATTACCTCTCCCACTAGCTTGACTAATAAGTATAATGCCCGCATGAGCAGCTCAACTGGTCCATAGAAGTGAAAGTTTAGAAGAATGACTAGGGATCCTGAGTCTCACTAGCGACAATGAGGGGGCGCTTCAATTTCAGTTTGAGTTACCATGATTTACACCGCTCTCCAAGGGGGGCTCTTACAGTAAGGCAAAATGTCTAACCTTTTGTGGTCATGTTCAGTTTTAGTTACCATGATTAACACCCTCCCAAGGGCACTTACAGTAAGCAAATGGTCTAACCTTTGTGGTTCATGTTCGTTTAGTTACATGATTTCACACCCCTCCCAAAGGGCGGCTTACAGTAGCAAATGTCTACCTTTATTGGTTCAATGTTCAGAATTAGTTCCATGATTTACATCCTCTCAATGTCTACCTTTTTGGTTCATGTTCAGTTTAGTTACCATGATTTACACCCTCCCAAATGGGGGCTTACAGTAAGCAAAGTCTAACCTTTATGGTTCAATTAAAAAAGAAAAATATAACAAGAATACCATTAATTTAACAAATCTACACAAAAAAATGTTTTGTTTTTGTCGACAAAAAATAAAAAATAATCGGTACGTAGTTGATTAATAAGAATGGTGGTCAGCCCTAAATCAATTAAAGCACTATTGTTGTACATTTTTTCATATTCATTTTCATCTTCTTTTTTTTTTTCCTTCTCAAAATATTCCTATCTGATCGACCCAATCTAAGAGAATTCACTTGATAGTCAAGGGAATTTTGTGATTGTAACGTGTTTATTAACTTAATTGTGATCAAATTTAATTTTCCTGATGATCTTGTCGATAATTGATGTTGTCACTATCACTTTTAACGGAATAATTAAGTAACTAGCAAATTAAAGATCATAATCAAATAATAATAGCAAAATTCTAACGTGATTTCTAAAAGTACTCTATTCTATAAACAAATTAATCTCTTTGTAAATCCCAACGAAATTTCCAATGTATATAACTTTCCAATTTACCTACTAACTACCGGTCATCTAATTAAAATTGATTTTCATTTTTTTTTTTAATCATCATTATTTTAATTTTTGATTTTAACGATGTTGAATTTTACCAATAATTTCAGACGTCAAAAACTTCATCGCTAATGGTCTTCTAACAAAATTTAGCATGTTAACAATGTATTTTGGTACGTCAAAGTTCTGGTATTTTTGGAATGGTTTCTAGATCCCCACAAATAGTCAAAAAGACTACATCCCATTCAGAAGTTTTCTATTTTTTTTTTCACAAAGTTTGAAACTCATCATCCATTCATTTCACTTAACCGATAAGTGTTATCTAAAAATGAATAACAATTTTGAGTTACCTTATAACATATTATATAAAAGTCAAGAAAATAAGACCGCATTAGCGTCAGTGGATTAGCGCGTTTGACTTCGATCAAAAGGTTAATGGGTTTCCGAACTCCCACTGTGGTTGAAAATATTTCCCAACGCCATCTGTGTCTGCATTCCAAAAATATATATATATATAGTAAAGTCGAGAATTATTTGAGGTGTTTTCATTAATGTACTTTTTAATTACTTGAAGCTTTAATTTAATGCCACCGTTAAAGTTTCCATAGTGATATATATTTTGCCACCCATTTATATTGATTTATGATCTTTTACATGAATATGACCTCGTCAATTATAACACAACGGAAAGGGCACTGAAACGTAAGCTGAATATCATCACATGTTTCCCTCTTAATTTATTTCTTGTAGACATAAGGGAGGCATTTACCATAAACGGAGCTAGAATTTCCGTGACACCTATTCTTTGTTACTCACCTTCAATTCCCTTCCTAACATGGCTTCCTCAATATTATCTCTAACACACTAATAACGCGATTGAGTTACAGTGTTATATAGCTTGCCATCGGCAAAAGTTTGGAGGGCCGAACTGAATTTAGCATTCATCATTGAGAAGCCCATTATTTTGACTGCTACTAATATGCCAAGTATTAAGTGTCTTCTTTTTTTTTTTCTTTTTTTTTTTTTTTGAAAAAAAAAAAGAAAAAGAAGTTGTGTCTTTGCTAGTTTAACCTTTATTATGTTCGTAAAAAAAAAAAAAAAAAAAAAAAAAAAAAAAGTCTTAGTTGTTGACTTTAAAATTGACTAAATTCAACACCTAATTTTAAAATGTTGTTACTTAGTGTGCATAGACTATACTAAATCTGGTACAAAATTTGATTATTGACTTATAAAAGCTAACAAGTTTTTAACCATTTTGGTCGCTGTGAGTGGCCGTGCATTCTCGTCCCTTAAGAGAGGTCAGGAGTTCGCACCCCCCCTCGTAGGGAAAAATCAATTGGCCAGCACTTTGCCCTTAATTTTGCCAGTCCAGTGTGAACGGAGATTAGTCTGAATATGGTACGGGCTTAAAGGTGCCTCGTATAGTCCTATAGTTAAGGCATGTCTGGTGCGAGCTTAAAGGTGCCGTCATATAATTAGGGTCTATCTAGTCGAGACTTAGCTTGAGTGGGAGTGGTAAAACTAAATGCGACAATGTGAGCGCAACTTTGAGTCTCACTAAAAGGTCTGATTACACGTAATTGAATTGCCCAATTCGCTATTTATCATATAGTAGTTAGTTCTAGAGACAGGGTCTTGTAAACTTATGATTAGTTTGACGAAGCTGAAATACTAGTACAATTATTATTTGAGTGTAGTTGTAAAACTCTATGACTACGTTAGGAAGGTACGGCAGCATGGAGTAGGGGGCAGGGCAAAATTATTGCATTATATTACTAATATGTATGCGAAATTGATCCTATCATTTGGGGTCCTCCATTAAATGGTAGCTTTCAATTCATTCAATGCTAGTATAGGAGTAGTGTCACCATCTCTACTCTTTATTTTCCTCATAATTATTTTTTCTATTATATCGTGATTTCATAATGTAATAGCTCTGCTCAAACTCGGTGCAAATTTAATTTTTCTCCCCCCATCATGCAATGCAAACATTAAAAAATTAAATTTATATATTGTATATATATATAGTGATCGTAAAAATAAATAAAATAAATAAATAATTCTTAGCTTGTCACGTACATTAATTTATTTGAGAAATTAAAACTAAAGAAAGAAAAAAAATTGCAACCCTTTTTTTGGGTTAATAGACTAATGTACGTTGCATAAATTGTGAGTTGAAAATTTGTTTGTGTCTAATAGTGTTATTAAATTTGGGCATTTATATGCTACGCAGAATGTATAACAAACATTATTACATGAATATGGTCTATACAGTTGTGGGATCATAAATAAAATGTACATTTTTAATATATTAAAAGTACATTATTTCTGTACGTAAAGTATATTATTTGAATACTGAAAGTACATTATTTTATATAAATAATGCACAACATTCGGTATAAAGTAAAAGGTATAATTATATTATATTCCAGTAGAATATTTTGGCAACTAGAACAACTTTAAAGCTTCAATTTTTAGATGATTAGGCAGATTCGTATTTACTATTAGATGGTGTGCACTAAGTAAGCTTAATTTATGTGTAATAACGTGCAAATTATACTAAAAAATAAATTACACTAAGAAGACATTGTGCGACGAACTCAATCAATAAAGTGTTGGTTAGATAAAACTCTCATTTTAATTTATAAAGTAGTGGTTGATGTGATGCAATAACCACATATATACACAAGATAATACAACAGCTAAGAATTGTATACACTTTATTATTAAAAATAAAAACCAAAATTGATGAAACATTTATTTAACTTGACTTTTCAATAAGGTGGCAACTTATAGTTCACTAATAATATAATGTACTATATATTATGCACTATATATAATACATCAAACATTTACTCTTCATTTAATTTCCAATAATATATGCTCCAACATTGTACATACAATAATTCATCTAGTATAGGGCATAGTCTAGCTAGCTAGATCAATTATATGTGATAATAATATATGAATGTACTTATAATTAAGAGAATCAAAGGCAATTTTTATTGTAGAAATTAAATTACATCCACAAGAGTTCATAGTACAATTTGGTCTAGTTGAAATATAATCGCACCAGATTCTTGATTTTTATCTAAGAAATTACAGTAATAAAGAGAAGAAAAGAGAAGAGATTCTGCCATTTTTTTCAGAATCTCTTAACAAAACAACTAGAAAGACAAGCAATTAAAGTCAACATTTAGTTCATAGTTATAAAAGACAAAGAAAAATGATGATGACGAGTAGGGTCTTTTGCCGACTAGGGTTACCACCAGGTCAGATTTTCCGACAAGGGTTACCAGGTCGGGTTTCTTGGCTAGGGTTCCCAGGTCGGGGGTGATAATGATGAAACACTTTTAATTTTATTATGTCATGAAAAGATTGTGGAAGCTCCATGACTGCACTTTGATCCTCTCCATCTTCTTCTTCTTCAACCTGAGCTGCACTTTCTCCAACAGCCATTTCTCAAGAAACGATAATGGCGGAGGGTTATCATTATCATTACCTTCCTGCACATTCTGCTTATTATTCCCACTCTCCATCCCATTCATCAAGCTCCCAAACGTCAGAATAGAATCCAAATACTCTCCTTCGGAATCACCCCATTGTTGTCGTCGTTGCTCCCCGCTAATCCGCCGCCCGCCGCCACCTCCGGGCGGTTCTGGTCTTCCTCCTCATCCTCCTCTCCCGGCGCCGCCGTGGGAGGTGGCCGTCAACCCCTTGGACGAAGAAGACGAGGATGAAGCTCTCATCCACCCCTCCAGCAGCCTGGAAATGTTCTCCGCGCTCGAGGCGTAGAGAGACGATGAAGAAGTGGCGATCTGTGGCCTGTCGGTGAAGCTGTTCTTGGAGACAAGATGATGGTGATGGTGGTACGATGTGGCGCTGGTCGGGGAATTCTCTGATCCCATCTGCGCGTTGTTTTCGGAACCTGGAGACTGCAACTTCTTGAGTTCTTCTTCAGATGGGTGTTCCAGTAGTTCTTGATGTCGTTGTCTGTCCTTTGTGGAAGGTATGAAGCTATGGCTGCCCACCTATACATGACATAACACTGTCAAATCTATGTATCTATAGCCTACAATACCTTACATAGTACCCGACAATACAAGAAATCTGGTAGAATTGGCAACCAACTAAGTTGGTTAGCTTGTTAGTTTGGTTACAACTTATAATACAACGTGGTTGGTTACCTTTCTTGGTTTGAGTTGATCAATTATGGACAACTAGGTTGGTTTATCTTTTTGTGGTCTTTTATTAACTAAGGTTACAAGACTGAGTTTACCCACTACACAACCACAAATGGTAGTTGTAGCTAGGTTTCCTAGACGGGTTTATTTTCGGCTAGAATCGTAAGGTGGAGTTTATCCCTAAATACCCTCAAATGGTGGTAGCAAGTTTCTTAGACTGGCTTACCTTTTTGTGGTATTTTGCCAGCTAAGAGTTTATCCCTAAATACCCTCAAATGGTGGTAGCATGTTTCTTAGACTGGTTTACTTCTTGTGGTATTTTGCCAGCTAAGATTACGAGGGAGGTTTACCCGGGCACACTCTTAAGTAGTGTCAGTCGGTTTCCTGGTTAGTTTTACCTTCTTGTAATCCTTTATTGATTAGAATCACAATACAAAATTTACCCAGTATACACTCACCCTTAACCCTTATGTAACTATAGATTTCCTAGTCACTCAAAAAACAAAAGAAATATGGTAAAAGCCACAAAAAAAGATGACTATTATTAGATATGAACAACATTACTTGTACCAATAAGGCTTGGAGATGGATGATCATCCTTCTTCATGTGGGGTAAGTGGCCTCTTTGATCCCAGGCCTCAGATAATTCGTCCACCTCAGTCTGCAACTCTTGCTGCACCTCAACAGCCCTAAGTTCATACGTACAAATCTCAATTATTTCCCCCACCAAACACCATAAAAGAAAAAGAAAAAACAAAACCCATCACAGTGTACGACACCCAAGAAATAAAACTTAGCCAGATCCAACCCACAAACGTTGTGGTCTGCATGAATCTGCAGCAGAACAGCTAGAGAACTTAACACAATGAATGAATCATAACCTGTGTTGGTGGGAACAGATCGCAGTTGCCGGGGCCGTGTTCCTGGATGTAAGAGACTAGATGATGTCTTCTTCGGGAGTCCATGGGCCTTTCTTATGCCAATCTTGTCGCAGCAGGGAGGTCTTCCCATGGCTGCCGCGAGAGAAGAGAAGAAATTAAGGCCGGATTATTATTATTGGGTTTTGCTTTGCTTGCTAGTTCTGGTGTATATATGTGTGGGATCGTAATAAGAAGGGGTTTGCTTGGTATATATAGCGACGTGAACTTAGAAATGTGGGTTCTTTAAATAAAGGGAGGTGATAATTGATAATAACGCAGGCCGGGTGGCTTTTATTGATTGAGGGGTATGACTCATCGTCAACCATTACTTCTACCACTCTACTACCTCCGATCCGGGTACCTCTTTACATCACGTAATCATCTTAACATTATTAGAGATTTTTCATTTATATTTTAACTAATATGACGTGTTTAATTTGTAAATAACTGTTAGCTGATTGTATTAATGGGTTTGACTAGTTGATAATCTCAGTTGATTATAGAATATTTTGTAAATTAGTTGTGCTGATATTACATGCAAAATGATTTTCGCAAAAAGCTTATCAAAAAGTTCTTGAAGAGCTTTTTGAATTACTTTGTGGAATTTTTTATTTTCTCGTGATAGTTATTATGTCATATTTTTGTTTTGAATGCTATTACAATGTAGTATCTGTTGAGGCTCGAACTCACAACATTCTTAATAGAAGTTCAATCTGGGTATCATTTAGACCACCTAGTCTTGGTTAGTTTAAGGGTTTAATTAAACAAAATTAAATTTGATTAAAATAAAATATAGTTATTATTTCCCTTTACGCTGTATGATATTTTTCCTTTTTAGATTTGAAAAAAAAAAAAACTTAATGATGCGAAAAAAATTGATCAATAAATTATTCGTACTAGTGAATATTTATTTACAAGCCTAGCTAGATAGTAGTATTAAATTAAATCTTTTAATTTTAAAAGATGCCATTGGAAAACTCTCAAAAGTATTCCCCACACACACGGAGTATATATTATCATAAATAATTTAATATTATTGAATAATAATGTTAAATTTTAAGTAATTATGAGTTTACACTAAATAAACTATGCTCCTTTTATGTTCAATACCTTACAAATTATACAAGAAAGATAAATTATATTAAAAATATCATATACAACAAATTTAATCAAAAAAAAATATTAATAAAAATTAAACTTATAAACTTTTTAGTATGAGAGTTGTATTTCATTCCCTCAACCACTTTTTTTTCATACTTAGAAAAATAGATATTTTTTATCAAAAAAAAAAAAAAGAAAAAAAGAAAAATAGATATTTGGGCAGCGGCGTAAGAAAGTCAACATGGGCAACCCATGTCCGATGAAAGTTGAATTGCTTCACTCGCCTCCCCTTGATCACGTGACTACCTCTTTTTCTTTTTCTTTTTCCCTTTTTTTTTTTTCTGTTCGTTTTAGTATTTGGCAGCAGCCAGTTGGTATAGTAAATACTTGCTACTTACTCGTAGTGTTGGCGGTGATTTTTTATCCACTTGGATCGGGGCAACATAAGGACCGTCAGATCAACCCGATCTACTTTGGGTGAGCTGGTTTTGTTTTGTTTTATTTATTGTTATTTATTATTTATATATGTGTTTATTTTGAGGTAGTAAGTAGTATGTACATTTATAAATATCTAAGTCATGTGCTTTAAAATGTTGTAGGTTGGATTTTAGAAAAAAAAAAAAAAAACTAATAAATATTTATGTCATTTTGAACCAATAAAATAAGCAAAGAGGTGTAGGCGTGTAGTTGTAAATTATTCAAAAAATATCATACACGTAAAGAGAAAAATAGTTTCACGCTTGACTTCTATATTAATATGATTAATCGAATAAAGTAATTTTTTATTAAAATTAATTTTTTTCACTCAAAACTAATAAGGTAGGGTCGATGTTGAGATTATATAACTTCATTCAGAGATGATTTGGAAAGTAAAAAAGTTTAAACTAATTATTATATCATGTATCATGGTTCACGTTACAAGATAGACCGCTGACATACATGTTCATTATTAACATATTAAATGTTCATTTTTAATATATGATAGGGATATACGCTCGGACCTAAGGATGTACGCCCGGCACCCGACTGCGCCATGACGGGTAACAACCCGACCCTCGGAAATAAGCCCTCCTGTCCCTCTCGACCGGTGTCGACCGGTAGTCACGAGAGACCCCCGGGCTGCGAGGTCACCTCACAGCACCCCCGGAGTAATCGGCCCACCGGGCGGCTACGACCGGTAGCCCGTAGGTGATTCTCAGGTAAAGGGAGGAGATGTGCAGACCTCTACCGCCACGTGGCCGACATCAACACGACCGCAGGGAACGCCCGGTGCATGCCCACCACATGTCTGACATGCGGGAGGCCCGGCGTGACCCACCTTTTTGACCCTATAAATAGCGCATTAAATGCATTGTGAAATGGGCTTTTGGCACGAGGCAAGACCAGACCTTCCCGACCCACGTGAGAGATCCGAGCCTTGCTTACGACCGTACAAACATACTACACCGTATTAATTGTATCAATATATTATAAATTTATTTTTAGTGTATTATAGTTTATTTTTAGTATATACTATATAAAAATAAGCTGTTATCAGTGATATACATATAACTATCCCCAATATAATATGTCAATTTAAACTTTTTTGATAATTAAAAGGTGATAAATTTATTTTAGTTTGTGTCATTTGGCACATGTTTTGATTTTGAAGAGTTATTTCTTCAATGGTAAAAAACATATTGTAGTCTAGAGGCAGTGGATTCTTTTCCCCAAACGATAAAAATGCATAAAATTTAATTGTTATGTTTTTAGGAAATATCAAATATGTTAACTAATTTTTATAAAAAGCTACCATACTCCTTTTTTGGTGGATGTTAAAAATTTATTAAAATTAACACATTATCCAATTTATCACTCGTAACATATTGAATATGTTCCAACAAAACTAACAGACGAGCTTAAGAAGATATCAAGATAATTAATTGGGACTAAATTTGTACCTAATAGCAACCTAATCACCCAATTAATACTTTGATCCTACTTGCTTCAAAAAACCATCAAAACTATTACTGCAGTTTTATACTGATTATTAAGAAATCATTACATAACAATGAAACAAATTCAATGATGAGAGACGCTAACGTCCAAATTCATTGAATCAAACACGGCACCTCCATCATTTTTTTTTTTAAATTTTTTTATTTTATTCATATCCTGATGGAATCGTGGAACCCAGTCAATCAGCTGATCCGTTTCGCTTTTCATCTTTATCTGGAGAAGCTTGATTGCAAAGATGGCGAGCCGGGCGGTTGGCATGGATAACGGCAGGGTTTCTTCTGTCGTTTCCGATGTTTGACACGGAGAAAGTCAGTTGACTCCGCGGCAACTCGAGGCCGGGACGATGGAGGACATCCGCGCTTGGCTCGGAAGCTCTCTGTCATCGACCTTATCGCCATGGGTAAACAATCTAGTGAATTGCTTTACAGCTTAAGCTGTAGTTACTAGTTACTAGTTAGTGCTCTAGCTTTTAGTTAATCACGCGAATGATTTGGGGCTCCAATTGTGTTAAATTCTACAAGTTTCTTCAGTTTCCATAGATAGAAGCTGCTGAGCTGCATCTAATTTTGTATTTCAATTCTCATGCTAGTGTTGTTGCTATTTGGACTGTATTTTATCAGCTTTAGAATACTAATTTATGTCGTTTCCTGTACTTTGTAAATACGTTTGATCAATAATAACACTTTGTAAATTAGTATTAAAGTGTATCAATCAGACTTCATTTGAATCCCGTCTGGTCCATAGTATTAGTTTAAAGTTCATGTCATCCCAATTCCATGCTGCCATTGTCAAATTGTGTTGTTTTTCTATACTTAACTGTAAGTAGAATTGTTTTGTGTTATTTTCTTGGGAAAACATCTGTTTATTTAAGCCTTACGGTTGTCGCATTAACTAGTTCCAGATTTTGTAACAGGCAGAGATGCAGAAATCTCATTCTTGCACTATCGTTTGGGTGTATGTGTTCTTTTTTTGCATATTAAATTCAATAGAAGACAATCATTCAACTCAGAGCTTTGATAATATACTTATCCTGTTATAAGAATTAAGAAAGAAAGTTAGAGGTTGATTTTGGAGTATTGGGGAAGTGATCACTTTTATAGTCATGGTTTCAAATCTTAGAAACAGCCTCTTGAAAGACAGGCAATGCCTTAGGCATTTTACTAGCCTAGGTTCTGTATGGTTCAGAGTCTTTGCGCACTGTTTCTAACCTTTTAATAAGATTAAAATTTGATGTTCAGCAAAGACTGATCTTTGTTGTCCCTGACTTTCTTCTAATCAGGTGTTGGAGCAACCATTGGTGCTGGGGTTTATATCTTGTTGGAACAGTGGCTAGAGAGCACACAGGGCCTTCCCTTGCTATTTCTTTCTTTATAGGTGGAATAGCAGCTGCTCTTTCTGCTTTTTGCTATGCAGAGCTTGCATGTCGTTGTCCATCTGCTGGAAGTGCATATCATTTCTCATATGTCTGCATAGGAGAGGGTAATAGGAATTTCTTCAATGTTCTCGGCTAGTCTCTCTTTCTAAACTCTTTTCTTATTTTCAAGATATTTTGGTGTTGAGAGAACATGGATTTCCCATGGAAAGATAAAAGAGATTCTTTCAGTTTTCTATGTTTTTCCATATGGCCAATAAGTTTTTAATCAGTTTGTGATGTCACTTTAATTTTTCTATAGGGTCGCATGGTTAATTGGGTGGGCTATGATACTTGAGTACACTCTTGGTGGTGCAGCTGCTGCTCGTGGCATATCTCCAAATTTGGTGAGTTGGAGTTTCTTAATTTTCTTATTATGTTTCTTTTAAAAAAAATTATTTTTATTTTTTATTCCTTGAACATTTATGTTTTCCCATTCATGGTGTTCCATCTCACTGATAAGATTGGACTTTAAAGAACTTATTTCACTGAAATGTGTCAGAAAAAAGATAGGATGCTGCTTATGAGTTCTGGCTTTATTTATTCTTGACAATCCTAGTCCTAGAATCGTGTTTGCTTGTTATTATATATGTCTTAAATATGTGATTGTGATTTGTATAGGTCTAAGCTTAAATTCTGAATTTTACTTCACTGCCTCTTAGGTTAATTGAAGTCAACACTGAGTGCAGTTAAAGTTTCCAATGTAATCTTTCTTACTTTTTATCCATTCTATAATTGGATTGGAAGGGTATTGTTACCTTTCTCCGAGGTCATATCCAGTGACAAAAACTGTCATACAGGAAAATTTCAAAAGATGCCATATTAAGCACTATTGCAATTTGCAGGCCATGTATTTTGGAGGTGAAGACAAACTTCCTGCAATTTTTGGTCGTCCAACTATTTTGGGCATCTTAGTAGATCCTGGTGCAGCAGTTTTGGTTCTCATTATCACTGGCCTCCTCTGCACTGGAATCAAGGAGGTGATCTTTAATCTCATGGAAAATTTCATCCTTATGGATTCCCTTCATGTGGTTGCATACTATTAATTTGCATTCATTTGTAACCTATTTGCAGAGCTCTCTTGCACAGACCATTATTACAACAATAAATATCTTTGCTTTGATATTCATTGTCATTGCTGGTGCATACCTGGGTTTCAAGACTGGATGGGTTGGTTATGAACTTCCGAGCGGGTAATGGTACCTTCTGTTTCCATTTCCATAAAATGTTACATACCATAGAAAACAAACTTATTCAAGATTTTGAGTTTCCAGGTATTTTCCATTTGGAGTAAATGGGTTGCTTGCAGGCTCTGCTACAGTCTTCTTTTCCTACATCGGTTTTGATATTGTTGCCAGCACTTCTGAGGAGGTATTGCTTTCAAGTCAGAAATTATACATTTATAATCCTCCATATAAATTCATGCTTCTGAGTTCTGATTAAAATGCAGATGCTGTATATATTAAATAATACATACTCAATTAGTTACCATCTCTTAATCACATTTGCTATCAGACAATGTTCTAAAACTGATTATCTGCTGTAGAGTATTTTTTCCATATTTTCTAGCCCAACTGGTTTGACCTCCACTAAAAATACAATTTGTCATTAGCATTATGGAGTATTTGTCTGTAATTACAAAAAAAAAAAAGAAAGATGAAAACCAGTTAACATTTTGTGTATGACATGATGCCATGCCGAAATAGATTCCACATGAAGGAAACTGCTCCTTGGAAAATTTTATCAGTTGTCCTTGGAGGCTTGGAAGCCTTAACATTTGTAATTTGTCCACATTTAATAACTTAATGTGTGTCTCTCTCCTCACTACTGCTTTGAGATTACTTGAAGTTTTGGTCTCCATTGCTTCATATGCATTCATGAACCATGCCCTCCCCCCCCCAAGGCTATCTATCTCACTTGGTTCTCTTGGGCAGGACAGGTGAAGAACCCTTCACGTGATATGCCTCTTGGTATAGGGGCCTCATTGGCTATATGTACTATATTATATGTGCTTGTATCAGCTGTGATTGTTGGATTAAAGTACCATATTATGCTCTAGATCCAGACACACCGGTTTCCTCTGCTTTTGCTAGCTATGGCATGAATTTGGGCTGTGTAAGATTAGTACTTTTCAGCAAGATGTGATTTAATAATTCGCTATGTGAAGATTTTTTTCAGTCTAGATTCATCTTTTATTTTTTTTGTTTGTTTTGTTTTTTTTGTTTTTTTTTTTTTTTTTTTTTTTTTTTGTAGTTACATAATTACAACTGGAGCAGTGACTGCTCTTTGTGCAAGTTTAATCGGTGCAATTATTCCACAGGTACTAAGTGGCTCTTTACTGTGAGTGCATACTATATTATCATAAACTTGAAACATATTTGTCTTTTGTGATTTTTTTTTTTATTTTGATTCAATTTTCCATGCAAGGGATATTATCATTGTTGCTTTCTTATATGGAAAAGTCTTTTTTCCAATCACAGAGTATATAGGTGTCAGCTATTTGATGTTTTGTTCCAAGAAATATAGAAAAAAACATTTGAAAAAAAAAAAAAAAAAAACAGAAACTGCTAGGAGTTATGTTTGATAAAAATATACACCAGTCACTGATATTAGAATTTTTATCATTATAGATTCTGGTAACTGGTTTATCTCCCTCTATAGGAACTTTTAGCAATATATTTGACCAATAACGTTTTCTTTCACTAATGTGCGTGGCTGCGTGTCCAGTTATTTTTATTTATTTATTTATTTTCTATTATTATTTTTATTATTATCTCATCACCATTGGTGTCATTATCTTTGCTACTGAATTTCCTGCTCCTGAATATTTGGAATTTTTCTTTTGTCTGAATGATAAGTAGCCTCGAATACTGATGGCGATGGGTAGGGATGGATTACTGCCATCCTTCTTTTCTGACATTAGTAAGCACACTCAAGTTCCTGTTAAGGGTACCTTAGCAACTGGGATTTTTATTGCAGCACTGGCCTTCTTCATGGACGTTTCACAATTGGCAGGAATGGTAAGTGTTGGAATGGAGAACCTCAGTAGTCCAAGAAAATATAATGTTTTAAATCATTTAAGAGCAAATTGGAAAGTGTTTTCTCTTTTATGCAGGTTAGTGTGGGAACATTACTTGCATTCACTACTGTTGCTATTTCTGTATTGGTAGTCAGATACGTTCCTCCAGATGAGTTCTCTTTCCCATCATTGCTCCAGCCATCCATAACTCCTGCATCATTCACACAACATAGTAAAGCTCTGCGAATTGGGGATGAAAACACTAAATCCATAAGCATGCCTTATAGTAACAGTGAACATCTTCATCCTGTGGTTGAATGTCCTCTTCTTCCAAAAGAGACAACCCAAGGTATCTCTATTGTTATTGACTCGTGCACTTGTACACAATCAACTGGTTGCTTCTATAAGTTGTGGCCTTGTGCCAATACATTTGCTCAAGCCATTATTTTTTGCTTATGTACATGTATTCTTTCTTTCCCTCCATATGGCGTTAGCATGACAAACTATCATGCAATATTAGAAGGAAGAATGTGAAATCATAAATCTGCCATTCCTACTAATACAGGGGATTGAAGATTTTCCTCATAATATTGTACTTATTTCTTGTATATTATTAGCATATTTCTCTCTATCACTATTTGGCTGTTTGTGAACACGTGTGTGACTTTGTGCTTTGAAACTTTGTTTTGGTTGCTTAAAAGGATTTCAAGAATTTTTTTATTATTTTTTTGAATTTGTATAGATAGCAATGAACTCAGGAGACGAAAAATTGCTGCTTGGGCTATCACTCTAGTATGTGTAGGGATCCTTTTGTTGGTATCTGCTGCTTCAGCTGAGGGTTTTTCCAGGTAGTGATCTGGGTGTAATCTTGAAAATTCTGCTAATCTTGGATATAATCTTCAGAAGTTTTCTAATTTTTTAACAATAAATCTTATACTTGTAAATCGTTCCAGCATTCCCCGCTTTCTAGTTTGTGGAGTTGGTGGCGTGATTGTGTTATGCTGCTCGACAGTCCTCGCCTGTGTAGATCAAGCGATCTGAGCGGAGATTCAAGAAATCAGGAGGTAAGGTGTTTTTGTCAATATTTAAAGTATATTTCCTTGCCGATAATTGTTACAAAATCTTATTCAAAGTTATCTATTCTGAGCAGATCTATTCTGAGACTGTCAGAGGTGTAGTGGCACTTTGCCCCAACTGAACTTTCTAAATTATATACTATCTTTTGTATAATTTTAAAGTTTTTATTATGAATTCAAATACATTTATTATATGTTCAAATAGTCATTTTGGCATATCTCACTTTTTTAGAATCTTAAAATAATTGGTGATATTTGTATTAATGTGTGTTCTGACTCATTCATATCCTGCATCTGCCAGTTACCACTGCAACCCTTTTCTTTTAAATCGTATGGGTGGTAATAGTACCTTATATAACCAAGTATGGTATATACTGTACCGGGTTGTGTTGGCATTGGTTCTGATCGGTATCATAGAAAATTCTTAGAAACTATATTGCGATTAACAAAGATTGTTTTTACTATTTGTAACAGGTTTTCTCTGCCCATTCGTTCCATTTCTCCCCATCGCCAGCATACTCGTGAACACATATTTGCTGATAAACATCGGGTCATTACTCTCTCCTTCTCACGCATTAATACAGTATCATTGTGTATGTTCAATGAACTTATGTTGATAATAATCTCATCTGAAACACAGGGCCGAGACTTGGATTTATGTTTTACTATGGTTGGCAGCCGGAGCAGTTGATATATTCATTCTACGGACGAACTCATAGCCTACTGCAATCGCGGGTTGCACATCACGATCATTCCCATTCCGAGGTATCATGATATATGCATTGTCGACTTTTGAAGCCTTAACATTATTTCAGAGACATTATTGTTGTAGCTCCTTCCCATATGCAGATATGCTGCACAGGCAGAATGATAGATGCAGTGTTGTGGTTTAAGAATGTTGAGAAGGTGCATATCTATAGTGTATATTTGTATGAGTATTAGCTGTGTACAAAGCTGACTATTAAGAGATCCTCAAAACATTTTGAATTTGCTTTTCATTGTGAATGCCATTTTTTCCCTTCATTTTCTGAAACATTCTTGATTTTTTTACAAGATAGTATGTTATGTACTTTCTCAATCTTTTTTAGCTCAAAGAATCAATATCCCATCATCAGATTTCGATCATGTGACCACCTATTTAGAATAGTAACAGAAGTGTCAACACACTACATGGTAGTTGCCATTTTCTTTCCACTCTCTCCTATTTCACAAAAAAAAAAAAAAAACATGGTATTATAGTGATGCTATAAAAGCTCTCACACTCATTTGACACACAAGTTTTTCTTTTTTTCACATATATTAAAAAGTAAAAACCCAATGAAAATCTCCCTTTGAGCGGTCATCAAGAATCTTTTAAGTTATCATTGTTTGCATAAGGTCATGAAGTTTCAAAAATAAATATTTATTTTAAAAATGTTAAATAAATAAATATGTGCGTCGGCTTCAGCTTAGGAGTGGAACTCAAATGTGGTAGTGTCAGCCATCAGCCTTTCCATTTTGATAATTTGATGAATAAACAAATCCATCTCCCATTCAATACTGACCGCACAATTTCCTTCTCTCATCTTTGTCTAACTTCACATCTATAATTATTTAATTCAAACTCATTTAATCATAATTATAATATTATTTAACTTTATGCCATAGATTATAAATTCCTGCTAAGTGCTTAAATTTTATTGGATGAAAAAAAAATGAGTGAATAAAAATCATAACTCACGTTCTTTTATTAACCAATCAAATCATCACTATATATCATTGGGAGTAGAAAATGGGAGTGCATGTAGAATTACTCGTTTAAGTAGCAAATCTTTCGATCACTCTTGACATGTTAAGAGATTGCAGGTAATATATCATCCGTTTTGAACATACAGTATATCAATCTCTTTGTCTCACTATGAAGAATTCAAATTCACTTTAACCCGATCAAAATTGAAAGTAAACCTCACATATATTTATACCACAAAATAACCACTTAGATGCTAAAAATTTCAAAGTCTAATCTCCTATACGCGATATAGGCATATATGTGGGATCTGGGAAGCCGAAGAATAATAGAAAATATTTTATCTTATATATATCACCAAACCCAGCTGGACATATATACCATTCTCCCCCCGCTACGCGTGCACGCAACCATCACAATTAATATTAATATTATTATTAAACTCGAATCCTCTTTAACTTAAAGCTAATTATTGAAGTAATAACGGTACGATTGTGTGTGATTTAGAGGTTCAAATAAAACGCATGCATGTTTAGACTTTTTAGAGCATAATAAGGTTTGCTGAAATAAATATATTATTATAGTGCCCAACAGTATATATTATCGTTGAGAATTGATTTTGTACGTTAACTTATTCCATTCAATGCGTACACGTACTGCAATTCGACTTCCAAAAATCCTTTTTTGGCGAACAAGACCATTCAACACATGTACTTCAACGTACATTTTATATCCACACGTTCAAAAATGATCGAACAATTTAACTTATTATTATTATTATTATGAGTTACATTAATCTCCTATATAATAACTTATAAATCACACAAAAGCGTTGAGAATAATCAAACTCGTGACCTTCTGATACGAGAATTATGTTTTAATCACTCAACCATCATTTTTAGGGCTATTATTCTTATAAATAATATAATTATATCTTCTTTTTTTATTATTACAAAGGAATGAGGATACCCATACAACCTATGCCTACACTAAGGCTCAAAACCTAGACTTCCCACATAGGGAAGCAATCCGATACCAGTGGACCACAAGCCACCGATTAATATAATTATATCTTTTTAGTTTATATTTATTAGTTAAATGTGAACTTATCGACCACATCACAAATTGATCAAATAAAATAGTAATATTAAAGCAAAATTTAATAATACTCCGTAATAATTAAAAAAAAAAACAAATAAACATCGTTACTTTTCAAACAACACAAGCAATTCTATAAATATATATAATAATTAAATTAAAGAATGTCAATGAATTCCAAGATAAGTTTTTGCATGTTTTAGTTGTGCATTGCGTGTGTTGCACTAAGTCAATGGTTGAGTCTCACTTATTATCATCCTATAGGACTTATGAGTTATGACTTCAACCACGCCTAAATTTATCTTTTTATCTAAAGACATAATAATTATCGATCAAAGTTATATCCTTAATTTATATACATATTTTTAGTGTTAATCATTTTGTATATTATGTTTTTAGAGTTGTATTATATAATTTTTTTATAAAAATATCACTACCGTTATAACTTCTGTTATCTTTTCCATTATTGTTACCATGCACATACATTCATCATATATTTTTTAATATTAATAATAATTGTAGACATTATATATTGAATTAATATAATAAATAAATTTAATTTCATATAAATTTTAATTAGTAAGGATTTGTTATTTATTTTTTAAAATATAAATATTTGGCATAAGTTTTTACGCATCGCGCATAGAACAGACTAGTCTCTATATATAAATATAATTTTTTAGAGTTGTAAATTACAATACTCAGTGCGTTATACTGTTGAGTTTAAGGTAGTATTTGTTATATACTTTTTCAAACATTTTCAGCCAAAGAATCTAAGCCCCACCACCAGAGTTCAATTGCATTATTTAGTCCGAATTTATTAATATTTTTAATTTTTTTAATTAAAAAAACAAGCCAATGAGCACACAGAACAAATTAAATATAAAGAATGACAAAATATAATATAATACAGACATTAATTATTTAGAGTTAACAAAAACAAAAAAGAGTAATCTACGGAGTATTAAAGAAGAGTCGAGATCGAGGAATGAGGATTGTATATCTAAAAACGTGATCTTTGATCTTTGATCTTTGATCTTTGGCAGCTGATCTCTGCCTGTTCAGTTTCAGCAGCCGTCTCCTTCCCGGGTTGCTGTCAGGGGCAGCTCAACCTCAACCTCAACCTCACTTCCCCCATCTTCCCTCACTTTCTCCTCTGTAGATTCCCATACAGTATTCAACCTTGTGAATATTGATTTGATATAAAGCACCCCACTTTGTACATACTTTCATAGTTTCATATACATAAATTGTAAAAAGTAGAGTGGAAATAGAAAAAAAGATCAAATTTTGTGAATTGGGAAAGTTGGGAATTGAAGATTTGTTATGGGGTTTGTGTCTGATTGGAAAAGAGTGGTGATGGGGGTGGGTTGAGATGCCTTGTGAGGAGGAAGAAGGTTGATTCTGCCCATTCAAAGTCTTCATCCTCTTCTTCTGGGCATGGTGGAGATCACCAGTTGGCCAAAGCCTTGACTGTCCCTCATCTCATTGCCATAGGTAATTAAACACAGAAAAACAAAATTGATTTTTCCAGTACTTTCTGATTTCTCTTTTTTTCTCTCCATTCCAAGGGTTTTGATGTTGATTTCCCCATCCAACAAAAATTTCATCTTTTCTGTGTTTTTATCTGTATCTAATTATCTTTTGATCTTGATTGGCTCCACTATCCTTCTCCCTGTGTGTGTGTGTGTAAATTCTTTCTGTTTGTTGTAGAGGATGGGTTCAGGTCTGTGATGAAGCTTCTTAAGGTTTCTTAATTATGATGAGAAAGAGTATTTAAATGCTTAATTATGATGAGAAAGTGATAGTCTTTTAAATGCTTAGGCATTTATTATTATTATTATAAAAAATTGTCTTATATAGATCCAGAAGGAGTTAATTCTGCACTTCATCAGTTAAAATGCTTGTTCTTAACCTGTAAACATTACTATGACCAGTGATTGTGATATCTGCAATTAATGGTTACTTGGCTTGTGGTTATTGTTTAGGTGTTGGTTCAACTATAGGTGCAGGGGTTTATATTCTAGTTGGCACAGTTGCGAGAGAGCATTCTGGCCCAGCTCTCGCCTTTTCGTTTTTAATAGCTGGGATAGCAGCCGCTCTTTCTGCCCTTTGCTATGCTGAGCTTTCCAGTCGTTGTCCCTCGGCTGGGAGTGCATATCATTATTCTTACATATGCGTCGGAGAAGGGTATAACGCCATAGACTCTCTCAAGAAAATGACCTTTTTGTTTCCAAGATGATCGGTTCCATATTTGCTCAAATAATCTTATAACTGCCTCCAAGTTTTCTTCTTTTGAAGTAACGTTTTATTATTATTAAGATAACATGAAGGTTCAATATTTGCATTCTCTTTTTAAAAAAATCTATCGATTTCCTCTCAGAGTTGCTTGGTTAATTGGGTGGGGGCTGATATTGGAATACACAATTGGAGGTTCTGCAGTGGCACGGGGCATATCTCCAAACCTGGTGATGTGAATACTCTTTAGTGGTTACAAAGCTTTTCTTTAGTAGAATTGTTTAAACAAAAGCAATACTTTAGTCGTTCTTCTCATGTAAATGATCATGTTATTCAATGTTAAGAGCCCCACATTGATAAAATAAGAGAGAACATATGGATTTATAAGGCCATGACTCCATGAGTTAGACTAGCTAATTGGTTGGATTCAATCTTTTTAGTGTAGTTTGACCCATGTGCATTATAGCCCAGTTGAGTGACCCTAGCTCAATCTTAGTTTATAACATTCATATATTATTTCTAGTAGTATTGCTTTTGTTTAATTTTCTTTTTTCTTCTTTTGGTAGGCCTTGCTCTTTGGAGGACAAGACAGTCTCCCGGTCTTTTTAGCTCGTCACACCATCCCCGGGCTTAACATTGTAGTGGATCCATGTGCAGCATTATTAGTTTGTATTGTAACGGGGCTTTTGTGTGTGGAATCTGATGCATTCTGGGCGTGTGGTTATGTTCGCAGAAACAGATCAGAAGAGAAGCTGTAATTTGGGAAATTGCAGTAATGAAGTTCTATTTCATTACCATACTATAGTTAGTTTTATTTCGTTTACTATATTATAGTTTAGAAAGTTGTTAGCTTTTACTATATTATAGTTTAGAAAGTTAGAGTATTAGAAAGCTTCCTAATTTAGTTTTAGTAATTAGATCAGTTTGGAATCCTTGTACTGCCCTATATAAGGGAGTATCTATTTCAATAAAAAGGGAGAGAAATTTAATCCCAAAAGGGTCTAAGGGAGTTCTGGGAACTCAAGCAAACCCAGCTTATCCTTCTCACAATCGTTCTTTTCTTCTATCCTGTTTTTCTGCAATTCTACCAAGCCTGTGACGCAGAACCCATAACATTTGGTTCCGTTGCCGGCGTCGATGGCGATCGTTCTTCCAGCAACACAATCTCTAGGGAGGAATTCACAGACCTCTCCGAGTCAGTTCAAGAGTTGAAACAATTATTGGCAGACTATATTCGAACCCAGCAACCAGCAACCCCACCTGCAGGATCCGAAGTTCAAAATGCAAATTTTGGCGGTACAACACACCTCCTCAATCTCGGTTTACCAAAGCTTGATTTTCCCCAATATGCGGGCAAGGAGGATCCCTTAATCTGGTTACATCGGTGCGAACTTTATTTCCATACAACCCATACTCCAGAACAAGAAAAAGTGGGCCTCGCGACATTCAACATGACCGGTGAAGCACAACTGTGTATTATCAAGTCCTACGGGATGAACCTCCCCTTTCTTGGCCTTTGTTTAAAGAATATTGCAAGCTGCGTTTCGGGCCGCCTCGTAGCAACAATCCTTTGGGGGAGTTAGCCAATTTGAAACAGCGAGGACGACATATTGATGAGTATGTGGAGGATTTCCAGACGTTGTTGGCTCGTGCGACCTCAGTTCGTTTTGATCAGCAAGTTGATTTATTCACGGCGGGACTGGACGAGCTCTTACGAATTGATGTGGAGCGTAGCAAGCCAGCCTCTTTGGCTGAAGCTGTGAATACAGCCCGTGATTTTGCAAGGAAATTCCAATTATTGGGTCTCACTGTGGCTCGACAACCACCTCGTCCGGTTTCTTCTTTGCCGAGCAGCCCAATAATCACATTTACAAAGCCCCGAGCAGCACCTAAACCAAGCTTTAAGCCACCCCCGCTACGTCGATTGACACCTGCGGAGCAAGAAGAACGCAAGGCAAAAGGCCTTTGTTTTAACTGTGATGAAACATGGTCTCGCGGCCATCGTTGTAAGCATCTCTTTTGCATTTTGAATGTGTGTGATGAGGATGGCCCATTAGACTCTGAGGAAGAAGCCCCAGATATGGCAGAAATCTCTTTGAATGCCATCACAGGAGTCTCTACGGGCAAGATGATGAAACTGAAGATAGTGATTGCAGGTCAACCATTGCTTGCACTAATTGACACGGCAGCACCCACAATTTTATCAATGCTACCACTGTCAAGTCTTTGGAACTTGCAACCAGCCCTCGTCCAGGCATGCGAGTAGCAGTGGCAAATGGGGAACACCTCCCAAGTTCTGGAATCTGCAAGCAAGTGCTGGTTCACCACAAATCTGATTGCTTTTTGGCAGATTTTTATGTGCTTCCTTTGGCAGGTTTTGATGTCGTCTTGGGAGTTAAATGGCTAAGTACATTGGGGCCTATTTGGTGGGATTTCCACACATTAACAATGGATTTTCATTGAATGGGAGGGCTAGTTTCTTGGTTAGGTGAACACCACACTGCTGGTCCGGAATTGCATACACTCAGCCACTTTCCAACCGCGCAGCTTTGGACAGTATTTTAACCACATTTGATGCACTCTTTAGAGAGATTTCCTCTCTACCTCCAGTCCGTGAGTGTGACCACAGAATTGTTCTAGTTTCGGGGACAGATCCTGTAGTGGTGCGTCCTTATCGCTATCCACAAAATACTTAAGGATGAAATTGAGAAGCAATGCACGGACATGTTGAAAAATGGAATAATTCGGCCAAGCAGGTCTCCTTTTTCATCCCCTGTGCTCTTGGTGACCAAACAAGATGGATCTTGGAGATTTTGCGTCGATTACCGAGAATTGAATAACTGCACCATCAAAGACAAGTTTCCTATTCCAGTGATAGATGAGTTACTGGATGAACTACATGGGTCAAAATTCTTTACCAAACTTGATCTTCGGTCAGGATACCACCAAATCCGAATGCATCCAGATGATGTGGAAAAGACAGCCTTCGAACCCATCATGGCCACTTTGAGTTTCTGGTAATGCCCTTCGGGCTTACTAATGCCCCTTCGACCTTCCAGTCTTTAATGAATGAGGTCTTTGGTCCCTTCTTACGAAAGTTTGTATTAGTTTTTTTTGATGATATTCTCATATATAGTGCTACATGGGTTGAGCACTTGCAACACATTCGGATGGTTCTTTCTTGCTTGCAGGAGCATAACTTGTTTCTCAAAAGGTCGAAGTGTGTCTTCGGAGAGGGACCATGTTCGTTATCTTGGGCATATCATCCATGACCATGGCGTATCTGTTGATGGTGACAAAGTACAAGCAGTGGCAGATTGGCCAACTCCAACTTCGCCAACAAGCCTTCGCGGTTTCCTCGGGTTAGCAGGATTCTACCGTCGATTCATTAAAGGTTATGGAGTTTTGGCAGCTCCTTTAACGAATCTGCTACGCAAAAATGCATTTGATTGGTCCCAAGAAGCTGCCAGGCTTTTGAGGGGTTAAAACGAGCATTGACAACAGCACCAGTATTAAGCTTACCGATTTCTCACTCCCATTTGTTGTCGAGTGTGATGCTTCAGGCAGTGGGCATTGGGGCAGTGTTACAACAAGGTCTGCACCCGATGGCATTTTCAGTAGAAGTTGGCAGATCATCACTTGAAGCTTCCAGCTTATGAAAGAGAATTGATTGGTTTATCGCTAGCAGTTCGGAATTGGAGGCACTATCTCTGGGGACGGAAGTTTGTGATTAGAACAGATCATTACAGCCTGAGTTTCCTTCTGCAACAGCGACTTACAACTTCCCCACAACAGCACTGGATGAGCAAATTATTGGGTTATGACTTTACTGTAGAATACAAGCCCGGAAGTTGAATGTAGTGGCAGATGCCTTGTCGCGAAGGCACCAGGATACACCAGAATGTTTGACCATTTCCCTGCTGCGTTCAAAGTTATTAGACGACATTAAATTTGCTGTACGTAAACTCAGAGGAGTACAAAGCCATTCGTCCAAAACTGTGACCATCAAACGGAGGGAATGTGGTTCTTGAACGAAGGATTTGGTTTTTTATAGAGGGAAAATTTTTATTCCCCAAACTCAGACCTCACTTTGCGAATTTTGCAAGAAATCCATAGTGCCAACCATGAGGGGGTGCAGAAAACTATCCACCGTGTCCGCAGGGACTTTATCTGGCCAGGGCTGAATAAAAATGGTCCGCGAATTTGTTTCTAATTGCTCTACCTGCCAGCAACAGAAAATGGAAAAACTCCGCCCCGCGGGGCTGCTTCAGCCACTTCCGAATCCCTCACCAAATATGGGCTGATATCTCACTTGATTTTGTGGGAGGGGCTGCCAAAGGTTGGGGCAATCAGTGCTCTTTGTGGTCGTAGATCGCTTCTCTAAGTATTCGCACTTCATGGCTTTACAACCCCACATATTCAGCTCTTACTGTGGCACAAGCAATTCTTTTAAGCCAATGTCTTCAAATTACACGGCTTGCCAGAGTCAATTGTGAGTGATAGGGACAGAACATTTACAGGAATTTTTGGAAGGAATTGTTCACTCTTAGCGGGACGACAGCTTAACTTCTCTTCAGCATACCACCCACATCGGATGGTCAAACGGAAGTAGTTAATAACTATCGAAATGTACTAACGCTGTTTGGTGGGTGGCACCCTCGGGCAATGGGTTCAATTGCTTCCGTGGGTGGAGTATTGTTACAATACATCCTACCACTCTGCTCTTCGTACCACCCCATTCCAGTGGTGTATGGCAGACCACCTCCTCGTTTGTTATCATATGAAACAGGTGTTTCTAAACTAGATGCAGTGGATGATGCTTTGCAAAGCAGAGATGAGATCCTCAAGGATGCAAGACATCATCTCCAACTTGCGCAGTCTAGAAATGGAACAAACATATAACAGATTGCACCGGAAGTAACCTTTGAGCCAGGACAGTGGGTTTGGGTGAAGATGCAACCATATCGCCAACGCTCCATTGCACAAGAGGAAAATGACTAAGCTTTCACACGCTTTTATGGCCCTTTTCAAGTGTACGAGAAATTGGGGCAAGTAGCAATAATCAACTAAAAAACAATCCACCAGAATCACGTATTCATGATGTTTTCCATGTGTACTGTCCTAAAAGAGTATCAAAGGGCAAAACTAAGCCAACAGTAAGTTGGTCAATACATTACCCCTCCATCGGAATGAAGGTCGTCTGTACTTCAGGCCCGCTGCCATACCTCAAAAGTCGAGTCAATAGGGAGTAGTCGTGAAGTTCTATGCGTAAACAATGGCAAGGGATGTTTGGAAGAAGATGCAACGTGGGAACAGTTACCAGACTTTCAAAGCCGATACCCAAACTTCAAGCTGTGAGGACAAGCTTGTTGTCCCGGAGGGAGTAATGATGCATTCTGGGGGGCGGTTATGTTCGCAGAAACAGATCAGAAGAGAAGACTGTAAATTGGGAAATTGCAGTAATGAAGTTCTATTTCATTACACAAATACTATAGTTAGTTTATTTTCGTTACTATAATTATAGTTTAGAAAGTTGTTAGCTTATTACTATATTATATAAGTTTAGAAAGTTAGAGTATTAGAAAGCTTCTAATTTAGTTTAAGTAATAAGATCAAGTTTGAATCCTTGTACTGCCCCTATATAAAAGAAGATAATCTATTTCAATAAAAGGGAGGAGAAATTTAATCCCAAAAGGGTCTAAGGAGGTTCTGGGAACTCAAGCAAACCCAGCTTATCCTTCTCACAATCGTTCTTTTCTTTCTATCCTGTTTTCTTGCAATTCTACCAAGCCTGTGACGCAGAACCCATAACAGAATCAAGGAGGTATTCAACTTTAACGGATAACTCGACTAATCATTTGTCCGATCTAGTTTTCGTCCAATCAACTCATCCATACATACTAAACACAAGTATTTCTCGATTGGCACTTTGTGTTCTTAATTTGGTTTGATTTAAAAATTTAATACGTGCAGAGTACAATGAGGTTTTTTTTACAAGGATTTTTACGATGCCAAATATATGTGCCATAGATTTATATATTATTGTTGCCGGTGGATATCTGGGATTTAAATCTGACTGGCCCGGCTATGAGCTTCCTGTCGGGTAAATGCAGTCCCTCCCTGTATTATTTGTTTTATACTCTTGATTTCTAGAGTAGTTCCCTTAGGCGTTTATTTGATTGGCAGGTATTTCCCGTTTGGGGTTGATGGAATGCTACGGGGGCTTCGACTGTCTTCTTTGCATACATTGGCTTCGACTCGGTTGCTAGCACGGCCGAGGAGGTATTTCGCTATATCTTCGGTCATTAATATTTAAGTTCTCGTTATTTTTGTTACTAATATCCGTTTTTGTCACAGGTGAAGAATCCTCAACGTGACTTGCCGATGGGGATTGGTTTCGCGTTGTCGATATGTTGGCACATTGTATATGTATAGTCTCGGCTGTTATTGTCGGTCTGGTCCCGTACTATGCTATGGACCCCGATAAACCCAATCTCCTCTGCTTTTGCAAGCCATGGAATCAAGTGGGCAGCGTAAGTAAAAGCGTTTTTTTGCCTGTGTTTTGTTCCTCTAAGCCCCGCTTTTCATAGTGACGTTTGAGCTACTTTTCATTTATTTTTAGTTTATTAATTTATCGTCCTTGCTTCTCTGGCAGCTATGTTGTAACTGTCGGAGCCTGTACTGCTCTTTGCTCTACATTGATGGGTTCTCTCTTACCTCCAGGTACATTAATTGAATCGGTTCAAATAGGTATTCGAGATGCACTATAATTGGCGTTCTTGGGTATTAAGGGAAAATTGCACACTTTTCGTCTATAAGTTATAGTAGGATTTGTCCCTACTTGTTGGTTGTGCTCCACTTTTCGTCCCTAAGTTATAATTATAACTGACGTTGCGAATTTAGTCCCCTAATGTTTTGTTAGAAAAAGGACGAAATTTGCAATGTCTGTTACAGTTTAGGACCAGAAGTGAGCAAAATTACGATCAACAAAAGGTAGGGACGGATCCTACAGTTACCCTATAACTTAGGGTCTTAAAGGGACGAAAAGTGCAATTTTCCCTTAAATTAAACATATTGAGTTTATACTTTCATATGCTTGAAAATTGAACTTTTCTTGCAAATATAGCCTCTAATCGTTGCAGTCTGATAGGCGACAACGGTAAACAGTTTTTGTTTTCCGTGTTTCTCAGCCACGAATTCTTATGGCAATGGCTCGGGATGGGTTGCTGCCGTCGTTCTTTTGCGATGTAACAACGTACTCAAGTTCCTATCAAGAGCACCGTAGTGACCGGTTTATTTTCTGGTACCTTGGCATTCGTCATGGATGTTGACCAGTTGTCAGGAATGGTATGTATACCGTTAAGATCACCACGAAATTCATTGATATATTCTCCCGTTCTAGATCTTAGACTTACTAAATTCGATTTGCAGGTAAGTGTCGGTACGCTTCTTGCGTTCACAAATGGTTTCAATTTCAGTCCTCGTACTCCGGTATGTTCCACCAGATGAGGTTCCCCTTCCGTCATCGTTCGTGAGGCAATATATTCGGTATGCTTGAACTATAATAGCGGTACTAATGGTGCGGATAACGAGGAGAGTACCAAAACGGCTACTACTATTGACGAGGCCTTCCGCTGCTATCAAAGGCACCTTTTTGCCATCCTCTTCTAGAGAAAGCAGCAGCACAAATTGGCCGTAAGTTCTTAGGTTCTTGGTGGTTGACATTTCTATGATTTGTACTTCAATTTTGGACTCGTTATGAGATATTTACTTTGCTGGAGTTGTTGCAGTTTAGTAAATGAAAGGCGGAAAATTGCTGGATGGACCATAATGTTTACGTGTCTCGGGGTGCTTGTACTTACTTCCGCCGCTTCGACTGTTCGCCTGCCAAAGTGCGTTTCCACATTTGCCCTCCCCATATACCGTTCCCTATCTGCAATTCTGCATGCTTTATCTTTCCTATACGAATTTTCGTACTTCCACAGTCTAACTCGTGGCATATTTCTTGATTATTAAATTTATGATCAGTTCGGTGAGGTTCACGCTTTCTGGAATCGGTGGTTTCCTAGTACTCTCAGTCTGGTCGTGCTTACAAATCATAGATCAAGACGTTGCCAGGCACAGCTTTGGACATTCTGGAGGTACGTGGTTTCTTTAGTTTTCCGATCCTTCTCTACATCTGCTCGTAGTTCCTGATCGAATGTTTTTTCTCCGAAACAATAGTCACTTGTGATCAAATACATACATCTCGATCTGCAAAATGAATCAAATGTTCTTTCTCCAGGTTTTGTTGTCCGTTTGTTCCCCTTCTGCCAATCGCCTCCATTCTCATCAACGTGTACTTGTTAATAAAATCTCGGGTAGAGTAGGCTATGCCAATTTCTAAGCTACTTCCAATCTAGAGCCGTCAAAACTGGCTTATGGCACAACAACGATCCGCCTGGGCCGCCAACAAATGGAAGTTCCAATGGGGGCTCGATCTTCTAGTAAAATCTAAAAGGTTTTCACACTAAACGTTTGGCCATCTTTCACTTTCAAATTAATTCAGCAGAACACCGCGAACTTGGCATCGCGAAATAAATCACACTCAAATGGTGATATAATAGGCTGTAAATCGTGGTATAGTATTCTCTAATGGACCGAAACCACCAGCAACACTGCAAAACACGCAAAGATTATGGTAAAACCTGCAAGACTCAAATAAGTACGACGAGAAAATAAATAACCAGAGACTCAACACACACCTTTCGGCAGTAACAAATATACCTCACGTACACCATTGGACCAAAGTTGAAAAAATTGGCGTATTTCACTTGTGAGCGACAAACACTGCCAACAGCGAACAACTGGCTTAACCGGAACACAACAGTTCTATTCCAGTTAAGAGACGGTTTAAAGCGCGCTTTTGTTGCTAAGAAAGGTTTGTCAAAAATAATATAATGGAATATTTGTAGTAATACTAGCCGAGGTGAGGTATCATTGCAAACGGAATGAAAATCTACCATCATCCGGTGTTAACCCAACTCCATCATACGTTCCCATCACAGTTTGCAACAAAAGTAACCATATGATGAATTAAACAAGAGAAAATAATATTGCATAAAGATTGTAAGCTTTGTTTGTCTTTATAATACAATTTGATTTATATGAAAGCTTGTAGTTGTTACATGATGATACGTGAAACTACTAATATAATGTTCATTTTTATTGTATTGATGAGATTGAAAGTTTATTTTTAATATATTGAAGGCACATTTTTTAAAGTTTATTTTAAATTTTTAATGTGCTGAATGAATGAAGGTTATTTTAAAGACTAAAGTAGTACTCTATATTTAAAATGTACCTTTACTATATGATCTATATATTAAAAATGAACATTTATTTATTGTCCACAGTATAATTTGCCAGCCATAAAGGTTCATTTTTAAGTAGTACTCCATATTTAAAATGAACCTTCATTATATAAAAAATGAACATTTTATATATTAGAAATGAACATTTATTTGTTGTCTATAGTATAATTTGCCGGCCAAAGTATGAATTATTGGGCGTGGAAAATAAAAATCAAATTTTTGTAAAGAAAAATACATATTGATGTTGAATTGGTAACAGAAACGTAAGCATTATATTTCTCATCTGTTATCCCCTCAGAATATAATCTTCAACTTGAAGCTTTTCCAGCAAACACGTATCGCTTTGTTAATCCGCACAATTCAACCAAAAATTCCCTCCTTAATCCGCACAATTCAACCAAAATTCCCTCCTTTACCATCTTCGCCTCTCTCTCTCTGCTAAATGCCGAAATTCTCTGCAACTTTCATGGCGGCAAAACGTGGTGTAACGAAAGCTGCAGATTTCATCATCACTGTACTTAGCTTCATCGTTTTCTTGCTTCTCGATTTCCTCGACGCTCTTCTCTGCGTGCTGTACCGCTTCATGGATTGCTTATTGGAAGGAACGACCTCATGCTACTGCTCATCATCGCCGCCGGGTGGAGAGGAAAGCGATGAGCTGTCGGAGACCCTTCGCCGGAGGCGAAATGTTTTCCGGCGGGGAATTCTGGGTGGTTTTGGTTTTACCCATCATTTCGCCGCCGAATCAAGAATGCAAGGGTGGCGGTGGAAGAGGGGAACCGGTGGTCTGACTGTGGGTGTGAGTCTTGTGTTTCTTGGATGAAGAAAGGCAATGATTTAAAGGCTTCATTTTGTTTCAGAGAACCATATAAAGGAGAATATAGATGGCAAGCAGGGAGCAGAAAACGTAATATTCTTACATGGTTTATAGCTTCTTCCTCGTTTTGGACTCAAACTGTTTTCCCCAATCTATCTGAAGATTCAAGGCAAAAGTATAGATTGTTTGCAGTAGACTTACTGGGATTGGGAAAAGCCCAAAACCCATGGATTGTTATACACCATAAGGGACCATATAGAAATGATTGAAAGAACAGTGATAATCCCATTTCAGCTCAAATTTTTCACCTGGTTGCCTCACTCATGGGATGTGTAATAGCAGTGGCATTAGCAGCAAACTACTCAAAGTCTGTGAAATCGATCACCTTGGATAGCACCCGTAAGCACACAGAAATGCATTCGTTAGAATCAAACGCTTACCATTAGGCCAAAAACTACCAGTATGGTGCAACTTATTTCCTTATACTTACGTGACAGTCTTTTTTCTGCATTATCGATCAGCCTTACTTTCCCGTCTTCTGGAGAGGATAAGCAGTGTGACAGCCCTAGAGAACTTGCAGCGAGACGAGTATGCCACCGTTGCTGTTTGGCTCGGCCTTCATGTCATGGTATGAACATCTGGGCAGATGTGTGTGTTTCCTTTTTCTGCAGAAACCACAAGCCTGGGAAAGGATTCTGAAACTAATCACCAGAAGGTGAGATCATTCTTCTTATTCTTATATCTGGTGGTGGCCAGACTTTAGCCCTTAAGGTCTCAGCCTACACAATTTCTCTCGCACCTGCCAGTCTTAACTGCAGAGTTTACTCTGGTTAGATCAATCTTCTAACTTAGATCCATTGCGTTTCAATCTTCAGGGATCTGCATTTCTTGGTGGCTGATATGACGCGACACACTCAACCATTCTGCCTGGCACAGCTGCACAATGTGACTGTGGTGGAGCAAAGGTGATGGATAAGTACTTGGAAACACTGAATTTGGAGTGAAAATGAAGTGATTCAAGGGTCAAGGACAAAGTAGTTCCATTGGAATGCAGCAGTAATATGAAGATGAAAGTTGGAGATAATGCAGATGTTAAAGTTATAGCCAATGCGGATCACAGTTCTGTAGTTGTAGGCAGAGAAGAGGAATTCAGTAGAGAGTTTTAGAGCAATTTTGGGCATCATTACTACTTCAGATAATGTGGCATGAAACTTTTTTTTTTTTTTTTTCCAAATTCTTTTTGAAATATTTCCCAACCCTCAAATTCAGAAGAAATTCTTGTAAATATAATGCATGATTGTTGTAATCTCAATAAAATTTTCATGGCTTTTGATAAGCTAGTGGACTATAGTCACTCAAAAGTAGCATTTTAATTTGGCACTTGAACTACCCATTGGGTTTAGATGGGATGCTTTCAAAACTGATTTGGCAGTCTTTTGTGACTTTGCTTTTTAAATAATTTTAAAAATAATATGATGTTATATTATTAATTTTAAGAGTGAATTAAAATGTAGAGTTTATAAAAAAATATGCTGAATTATAATAATAATGATATGAAATACTAGCTTACTTTGAAAAGGAAAAAGGTACGGTAGCAATCGTTAATTAGACAAAAGCTTTATCTAATAATGTAAAACATATGAAAAAACAACTTTGTTTAAGGTAAGCAATATCTGAACAACCGCCTCATTTATTTATCTCCGATTTAGCACTATCTCCCGATATAAATCTCATTTAATCCAAATTTGTCTTAGTTTAATGGTCTTACTGATTAGTTCACCGTTACTTTTAATTCATTATTGCACATATAGATGATTGTAGGCATCTTAAAGATTGCTAGAAGTTTCGATAAACTCCATCCCAATCAAAAAATTATGGCAATAAGTAATAGTATTCTATTTTTACTGTCTAAAAGTCTAATTACTGTAATTTTGTTATCCTTATAATTGAATAATGAATGTTATTCCGTTAACTTTATTCGTTAATTCGTGCGCAATAGTGGGCGAGCGCGGTAAACTGTATATATTCAATGATATGGATTAATCAAATAAAATAAGGTCTTAAAGATTCAAGCAGATTCACCTCCATCGCGCAATAGAAGATAGCAATATCAAATAATACGATACGTCTTATCGACATCCTTTTATTAACAATATAGCAGAAAGAAATAAAGCTAACTGAATGGTAGTTACCACACCAAAAAATATAAACAATCTGTGACGATCAGAATAAAGAATAAATTTATAACATACGATTAAAATATGATGTCATATAATAGTCCCTAATAATAAAAGATAAAATCTGACATTCAGACATTCATCAATGATTATTAGTCGCTACATTTCGCCATCATAGACTAAATAGATCTGCGATATGTTAAAAAAAAAATACTTAGTTCATTATCAATAAAGACTGGAAATTAGAATGAGAAATAGTAATTGTCCAAAAATAACTTCATAAAGGTTCTTAGACCAACGGTCTTTATTTTATTCCTAATTAAATGAAATACTCTTTACTATTTACAATAATCAATTGGATCTCAACATTCACAGATTGCCTCCAGCGACATTGACTATTATCACATGTCAATGCTCGCCTAGTGGATGAGGAATAAAAAGGCCCTCTTTACACGTATGACCCGCCATTCACGGGGAACAATGGTAAGGGTGCACAGTACGCCGAAATAAAGCGCCCATCCCGGCCCCTTTGAGCAATGCGTTCTACTTTTGTTGGAGCTTGAAGTTGACCACATGAACGACCTGCATCGACGGTAGCACGTTGCCGGTCCATTGCATTCGATCCGTGAATCCGGTCCCGGAGAGTGATGGCCAGGTGGCCGTGAGGCCTTCGGGCTGTGTGTGCGATTGGGTGCATCCGTGAATACACAGGTGCGGTGTCCTAAGATCCACCAGTGATTGCAGTCCGCAGCAGCAGTTTTCCATTTCTGCGGGTCCCATGATCACACGTGCCGAATGCGCCATGGCGCACCTCAGGCCGTGGCTAGTACCTTCCTTGGTGGCAAACACGAGCGTCCCAGAACAGCGACATTCCGGACCCCATATTGGATAGATAAGCAGCGCCGTAAAATCCATCAAGAATAAATATTACCATTGCAAAAACCCATTCATGTAATTTTGTCACAATATTGGGATGGAAGGATAGTGCCCAAAGGTCTTGTAAAATCCACACAAGACCAATGAATGCATATGAATATCCCATCGGCACTCCACAGCATGGCACATACTGGATCTACTTCTACCCCTTATAAGTAAATGAGTTGGGGTTAGGAGGAACAACGTTATAGCTCTTCATAGGAAGATTTTCCATTTGGTGGAAATATATGAATTTACTACATAGTAAATGCAATAATATATATGATTACATGTAATTAATAATTTACTAGTATTTCACCCGTGCGATGCACGAACATAAAATTCTAAATATTGATTTTATGTTAAGAAATTGAATATTATTTTTTTTGTTATTATAGTTGCAATATACACATTTTTCGAAATTGGAAGCATTTCTAAATTGCAAAAATGTTACAATTATACAAACAATAATAATATTGATGATGACATAAACTGCTACATACAACTGTCCATGGTTAAACATCGATTTCTTTAATAGTAGTCCCACATGAAGATAAATTTGTCCCTGATTCTTGTTTATTGTCATAGCATATGACAACATTATTGGAAATTACTTCCTCTCGGGTTTAAAACGTAAGTTGGGTAAGAATGAGTCAATCCCAATCATGTATTACACCCTTTTCGGTTAGATTCAACACACCACCACTTTGTTGTATATGAATAATTTTCATCAATTATTTAGAAAACAGTGATTCATGTTTATAAGCTTTAAAGCATCTTTGTCGTATGACAATTCTTCGTACAACAACTGATTACCTAAATGTAATTAAATGTTTGAAGAAGAATTTTTTACTTAGATTACTTGTATTTCTTTTAGCACGGACTATAAATATTTTAAAGTTACTATTAAAAAAAATTATACCATTAGTGACCCCTTTTTTTTTAATATAATAAAGGATGTTGTAACATTAATTGTAACCTAATAATAAACAATATTATTATGGTCTTGTGAAAATTAAATGTTGTTATCCCGATTTATTACAGAACCAAGACTTTATTATAATATAGATGCCACAAAATTTATTTTAATTATATAATAATAAGAACATATAATATAATGTATAAATAATAATCACAATAGAATGCGGAACGATTTAATAATATAAGAATAACACTAATTTTAGGTACTGCTACCTGATTCATAAATATGTTTTTTAAGTATTTATAGGATAAACAAAGCTATAATTTTTTTTGCAGCACCATTGGACTTGAAACTTATTGATGAAAAAAGTAATATTTTTATGGACCTAGAATTGATTGTTGGCTGCCGTCGCCAAAAATTGAAAATAAAACCAGGGGCCGCTCCGGGTGGAGTGAAGTGAGGTTTGGGTAGTGAAAGCGCTGATCCCTCCCATAGCCTATACTCTATACCTCCTTGTCACATACCTACCGTCTTGACCAACCACATCGTATCTATTAATCTCAACTCCCGCATCTATTTCTTCATTGTTTCTTTTGAAACATAGCATCAACTGTTCTCTTTGCTTCATTCTATACTGCCGGGTAGGATTTCAATCCCTCTGTTTGTTTGTTTTGATAATCAATCATAGTAATTGCCGCCGCCTTGCTTGTATGTATGTGTTCATTCAGCTATAGATATGCGATTTATTTGTCTATTTTGTTCTTGCGTTAGTGCCTTGATGATCTTGGTTTGTGTTCCATTTTTCTGTGTAAAGATCCGTTTTTACAGAATGGATCTTCTGGAGAACCCTGAAGCTCAGCTTACATAGGGATCGCGGTTGCTCTTGCTGCAGTGCGGCGGCTGCGTACTTGTACTCTCCAAGAAGCCCAGAGGTAGATTGATCTAAGATTTAAGTATTTAACCATGTTTCTAGTTAGTTATAGCCAACTATTGAGTAATGTCTATCAATCTATCATTCATTGCCCACAAAAGGCGAAATTCCCTCGCCTAAGCCCCCACACCTAGCCCAATAGTATAGTGGTGGTAATTAAATTAGGGTGACTTCCATTAGATGGGAGTACCGGCGACTTAGCGGCCCATTAGTAGGAGGTGCCAGTGGTGACTTTGTGTGGGAGTATCCGTGTCTGGTGCCCACAAGGAGCCCACCACATTTGGTGTAATTCTCACATTGTGACTGCTCGGGCTCGATCCTATGTCCTTGCCCACAATCTACTGCCCAAGAACCAACTGAGTTGCCGTTTGGGCTAATGTCTATCATTCATTGATCCATGTATAACTTGCAAAGTTAGTTATAAGCTTTCATTTAGGTGGAAGAATCAAAAGGAAGCAAATATGAGTTCTTGATTTTGATATTTGATTGTCTATTAAGGCTTATAAGCAGTCCATTTTGTGCTGGACTGCTGGTAATTGGAGGTAGTTAGGTTGACATAAGCTGTTGATGCATAGTAACTGTCCATCTTGGTAGTCTTATTTTGACTGAATTGTGGGGTGATGTGTGATTAATAGTGTGCTTGGATCCCGAGAATTTCAAGGAATTCAAGCTTGTGAAGCGCCTGAACTGAGTCATAATGTGGCAAAGTTTTACATTTGACTTCCGACTCCTACTTCAGTATTGGGCCTTCCCATTGGGCAGCACATAAGTTGCAGGTTTGGTGACTATGTGAATATGTGATGCGTTAAACATATTCGAGTGATGCTTGAAGAAATCAGTTGTCGCCACTGCCAAATTATATGCTTTTTCCTTTGTAACCAGGGGAAAAGATGCTCAAGGTGAAGAGTTATTAGCCTTATACTCCATGTACTTTGGACTCCGATGTTGGTACTTTGAGCTAGTAATAAAGGTAATTCTTGTTTACTTTTAGATGATTTCGTTAACGTACTTGTAGTGGCATTGTGTTAGTACATTCGGGTTTTTTTTTTTTTTTTTAATTTTTTATTGTTTGTTTCACATTTTGTCTTCCGTGAATAATAACTAGATGTATCCACAAGGAAGGATGTCTCATCATTCAGAGAGATGCGTGTCGGTGATTACTTGGCTGTGAGGGACCCAAGGTAATGCTTTACCCCCTTTGTATTTAAGATCTTGAAAATGGTGAAATTTCGGAATTTTATCATCAGATCTTGTAGATCAAGGTCGTTTTAGGTACCATCCCGGTCAGTAGGTCGTTTGTATGCTTGCAGGAGGATCTGGCATTACCCCTATGTTTCAGGTGTGTACAATGTCGTATGCAATGTAGAGAAACGGGAATTACTACGTTCTATCATTGACGTGTTATACTTTTTGTTTCTGTTTAGGTTGCGAGAGCTATTCTAGAAAATCCAGTGACACAACCAAGGTTCACCGATTTACGCTAATGTTACATATGAAGATATTCTTTTGAAGGTAATTTGTGCTATCTGTCTGTTTCTTTTTTGTCGGTTGGTTCTATTGTGTAATTCTAAATTCATAGTATTATTGAGCATGACCATATGTCTTGTTGTGATTTATGTTACATTGTCTCTCTCGGTTGGTAAACATGTAGCTTAGTTAGTTGCGTTTTATGTAATGGTGTTGGCCCGATAAATTTCGTGTATTTGACCCATTTGTCGGGTTTCAGGAAGAGTTGGATGGCCTTGCTGCTAAGTATCCCGACAATTTCAAAATTTACTACGTTCTGAACCAGGTCAGTACGGTTCCTCACAACTTGTTTGTCTGGAAAAACACCTCTACATATGATTGAAAACGCTAAACGGGTTGTTCAATGCTTCTACTAAAACCATTTTGTGCAAAAAAAATAAAAAAAAAATAAAAAACTAAACGATTGTTCAATGCTTATGAAGCCTCCCGAGGTGTGGAATGGCGGCGTTGGTTTTGTATCCAAGGAAATGATCGAGGCCCATTGCCCTGCACCAGCGCCCGATGTTAAGGTATGGTTCACTTTCCGTATTTTTCTTCATGGATTAACATCGATCATTGCACTATTCTTTTGGCAAAAGAGAGACTTTTCTCGGGATAGAAGTTGTATCGCTCATCTGATCTCGTGTCTCGTCTGCAGATACTGAGGTGTGGACCGCCGCCAATGAACAAGGCCATGGCTGGTCACCTCGACGCCATTGGCTACAGCGCGGAGATGCAATTCCAGTTTTAGGATTTTGATTGAACTCTGAGCTTCTTCGAATCTTCGATTCAGACATCATAGTTTCGTTTGATTAGTTACAGGGAATAACTGTTGATCATTTCACTGTATACTGTTGGGATCATTTATCATTAACAGAATTTTTCTGGTGATTTTCAAAACATGTTTCCTGAGTTTAGATGCTCTGCAATCTGCATTCAGTTCCTTCTCTAACTCTCTATAAGTGCTATTAACCTAAATTCCTGTTCGTTCAACTGGTCAATCAATCCAAAATAATTTAAATTTTTTTTTGTTAGTTGTCACTTGTCACAGTATGTAAGGTTCGAATTTTACCAATGACCAAAAAAGCGATGTATGGATTGGTCAGTATTTGAGGTCTATCGGACCCAATTGAGAAACATTTGAACATAAAAAGTGACGAGAGTTTATCAATTTGGGGTTCAAGCTTATTATTCTTAATTGTTAATGAATCACTATTTACCCCAAGGTGCAAACTTATGCACCTTACAAGTGTATGCAACTTACAAGTGTAAAGTTATGTACTTTACGGTGTAAAGATAACATTTTAAAGTTATGCACCCAACGGTCTAAACTTATATGCACTTAAGTTCTAAGTTATGCACTCAAAGAAGAAACATCATGCACTCGAAGAAGGAACAATATGCACCCAAAGAAAGAAGTAAAATGCATTCGAAGAGACAAACATGCACTCAGAGAAAGGAACAATATGCACCGAATGAAGGAAAAATAATGCACCCAACAAAATGAACTTACACTAAATTATCCTAATGTCATTGTGTTTTTTTTTAAAAATAATTTTTCTTCATTCTAAACGTTAGATTTGGACAAAATCAATGGTTGAAATTTAATCATATTTTTCACCTAAAGATATCCATTGCATCTTTAATATATATATATAACAATTTAAGTTGTCATACATGATAGTATGATACATGGAGCTGATTTTGAGGTTGTCAATGATTATTTTTTTTTTTGAAAAACAATAATACCATAAATTCATTAAAACAAATGTTCAATACAACTTGGAATAGTAAAAGACCAATCAAAGTGACCAGTTTGAGAACGGGCTGCCTTAGCTAATTACATGTGCAACCTTATTCACTGATCTAGAAATAAACCGAATAGACACATGATTAAAGTGTCGTTTTAGCTTCCTACAATCCTCGATCACACAACCTGTATATGATGAGTCAGGTAACGCCGCATTTAGTAAATGACAAATATTTTGGCAATCAGAAAAAACTAAAGCTTGCATTATACCCTTCTCTTTAACCCAAGAGAGAGCCTCCCTTACCGCTATAGCCTCTGCCAGGTGCACATCGTCCATACAACGAATTGGACCTTTTTGCAGCCATGTAATTTCCTTCCGCAGAGAATAGAACGACGCCATAACTAGCTTCATGAGAACCCGGAAAAACCGCTGCATCTACGTACACCCTCACCATTCCGGGCATATGCATTACCACTGTATGTGGCAGATTAACATTACCAACCACCCCTCATCCCTTATCTCATTCCATTCAGTAACCATGCGTTGATAATTTAGCTTCAAACATGCAGGCTGCCATATTTTCTGCGTCCAGACTATCTCATTTCTTTCCAGCCACACACACCACCAAAAGGCAGCACACTTATAGACCATTAGCATATTACTCAGGTTCAAGCAATTTACAAGCCAACCCACAAAATCCTCATTTGCAGATAGACAAGGAACATTCACAAGCTCATCCCAAATAGGTCGTAGGGCCAAACACTCACCACAAAGGTGACGGGTGGTTTCTGGATGATGATTGCAAAATGGACACAAAACATCAATGTCAACACCTCGGCTAGTGAGAGCCACCTTTGTTGGAATCACCCCATGCATAATTCTCCAAATAAAATTTTGAGCTTTTGGAGGAATCTTTAATTGCCACAACTTGCGCCAGTTCGCAGAAGACAAACCTCCGATTGGTTGCACAGAGGAAAGCATTCTATACCCATGTTTCACTGAATATAAACCCCTTATGTCCCCCCTCCAACACCACTGATCATCATACTGGATAGCGACAGGAATTTTGAGAATTAATTGAGCATCCCTCTGGTCGAACAAGGTGGTAATAAGAGTTGTATTCCAATCCTCTGTAACCGTATCTATCAGCGCACTAACCTTCAAGTTCTCATCATTATTCAATATCGGGGAATGAATAAAAGGATCCTCATGATCAGGGAGCCAAGGATGATTCCATACTTTTGTATCCTTACCATTTCCAATCCTTCTATAGCATCCTTGTTGTAACAGTTCCTTGCCAGCCAAAATGGACCTCCAGCAGTATGATGGATTCGCTCCCATGTTGGCGTCCAGAAAGCTAGTCTGCGGATAGTACCTAGCTTTAAAAAGCCTGGCAGCCAAAGAGTGAGGATGGGTCAATAATCTCCAACCTTGCTTAGCCAATAATGCGATGTTAAATCTGCTTAACGCCTTAAAACCCAACCCCCCTGCCGACTTTGGGAGACACATACGCTGCCAAGCCATCCACCTTATTCCTCCACCAGAATTCCCATTACTAGTCCACCAAAACTTATTCATGAGTCTTTCTATTCGCTCACACAGGGTTACCGGTAAAAAATAAATACTCATTGAATAAGTAGGTAGAGCTTGCGCTACGCTCTTGAGTAGAACCTCCTTCCCGGCCCTGGATAAAATCTTTTTGTTCCAACCACTCAAACGACTTAACAGTTTTGATTCAATGTAGCTGAACACTTCCCTTTTATTCCGGCCCACTCCCATAGGCAAACCAAGATATTTGCCTATATTTCCAGCTTGCTCAACGTTTAGAACCCCCGCCACCGCTATCCTCAAATTCTCAGCTGTATTACGGCTAAAAACTATGCAGGATTTATTAAAATTCACACTCTGGCCCGACATCCTCTCATAGCTAACAAGACATTCCTTCACAACCTCCGCCTCCTGCACTGTAGCCTTATGGAAGAGCAGACTGTCATCTGCAAAAAACAAATGTGATAGGCCGGGTGCTCCTCTCGCCACAATACAAGGTGATACCAAGCCTTTACCAACAGCTCTCGTAATTAAATGAGATAAAGCTTCTGCACACAAAATGAAAAGGTATGGGGATAGTGGATCTCCTTGGCGTAATCCACATGCCGGTTGGATAAAATTAGACAAATCCCCATTCACATTCACTTTGTACCTTACTGTAGTCACACAGCGCATTATTAAGCTAATCCATCTTTGATCAAAACCCATCCGGGACATCATCTCTCGCAAAAAATCCCATTCCATTTGTCGTAGCCTTTGCCATATCCAGCTTCAGTGCACACCAACCATCCACACCTTGCCGTTTTCGATTCAAATAATGAATCACCTCCGACGCAACCAAACGTTGTCTGTGATTAGACGACCGGGTAGGAATGCACTTTGGGAACCGGATATCACTTTGTCAAGAACTTCCTTCAATCTATTGGCCAGCATCTTTGACAGGATTTTGTATTACACGTTACAAAGCGCAATTGGCCGTACATCAGCCATAGATACCGGTATCGACTTCTTGGGAATTAAGTTATTATTGCTCATTTAAAACCAACTGGATAAGGCATCAGCCAACACGTTACCATTCCAGGACAAACATTGGACATGTCTATTGTTAAAAGTGTTGAAAAAAAGGTGACTATTAAATCTGGCTCTCCTAGGGATGATTTATTTTTCTGCTCGCGAAACGTTGTAACCTGTATTATTGTTCGGAGGCAAACGACGACGTACTCATAATACAGTGTATGTCTGTTCTCTATGCTAAGCAAGGTTGAGAAACTGGGGTCACAATGTATCAAGAATCGTTGGTTATGCGGCGCATCCCCATGGACAAGTGAGATGGCCGCAATACGCCAATACTAACAGCAATAATGCTCTCCGCGAATCTCATACAATGGATACTCCTTTCGCCAATCTCCAAAATACACGTTCTGGAAAAATAGGATGTAGCGTAATGAGGGCTGAAATGCTTGTTTCACCGGCGGAGTTTGCTCATACTCCCCATTGGAGTCATATGGGTGCACTCCGCGCGGCCTGCGGACGAAGTCTCTAATGTTGATTCATTGCATATTTACTCTGGTCCAGAGCGCCCACTAATGTAGAATTTTTATATTTACTGAACTTTGGTGTTGGCCAAACGCGTTAAGTGATTGTTCTTCTCGGCAACACGCCGTACTATGTCGCATCATTGTCCTACATTGCTCGTTGCTTCGCACGCACAATAGAGTTGAGGCAAAGGGACGTCACATGTTCACAATTTATGCAGACTGCCCAACGAAACACCCTATGGCAACGGTCATGCTGAATACTCCACAGACTTACCCGATTCCGCCAAGACGTCATTGCCACTGGATGTGCTCTCAGATTAGTATTTACTGTTAACCAGAAGATTCATTTTTAAGTCGCAGTGCATATGGCGCCAATCCTTGGTCCGCGAGATTGTAAAAGTCTCCCGTCACCACCGGAAAGCTGAGGGAGACCCCACTGTGGCCAGAAAGATTAATAGCGACACTCGTGTGAACTGTCGTTGCCCACACCATTCTGATGTTATTCCATATATGAATTTCCTAGAATACTTCTGTACAAGCGCAAGAACGCGTACCTACAGTGGCCATTCTTCACAATCAGAAGGGCAAAATTATCGTGTGCTGATTAGTGATTAAAGCTTCTCTTTGGTCATCAGGTGTATTCTCTGCGCCATATAATGGTGTGGGTCGGTGAAGAGAGATGTAAGATCCATTCTGATTTCGCGTCGACAAAAACACCGATGATGGTCTATGTCTGGATCAACCAGCACTAATATTGATGGCACCAACCGGTCATCCCATGGCATTACAAGCCCCACTCCGAAGTTAAGCGGTGCTTGGGCGAGAGTACTACTAGGATGGCGTGACCCGCCCCTGGATAATAACCAGTACCTGCTGTGCTTTGTCTATGTCCCACCACCCCTTATTTAATTTCTTTCATGTTCCTGACCGGCACATTCCACGCGTAATCCAGTGACTTCATGTTCATCAACCCTTGTAACCTTATTCTGTAACGCTGTACATTAATGCTAAGATGTATAGCCAGCGGAGGTAATGAAGGTCTGATGGGTTGGGTTCGAGCCGTCAACATTTTGGCGCGCATATCGCATCTATAGTGATGCCCACGGATGTCGAAGGCGGGGAGTGGTTTAGGCACGTTTGACGCCCAGCTACCCAGCTTGTCTATAAAACCGGATCCCATCAGATTTCCGAAGTTAAGGCGTGGCGACCCCGCCAATCTTGAGAGCGCGAGACGTGCATAGTCTTAAGGCCTAGCAATGGAAGATCGGTTGGTGATCCCTGCGTGAGAGGAAAGATGAGCCTCAGTCCGTGATGGCTAAATCCATCCACAGCCACCCACTTGATATTGTATGTTGCCTTGAGTGTTTGTTTCTTTGGAGGGAATTCTGACAGGCAAAACGCTGAGTAGTGATTCGTTTCTTCGGCAAAAACGGGTATAGCTGATCTGGTTATTGGCTCTGTGTGTAAACAAGCCGGTGATCTTGCACCAGGAAGGGGTCAAATGCTATAATGAGCTGGTTGTGTGTAGATAAATTAGGTCGCACGCCAACACATGCGCGGCGTCATACCCAGCTATCCAGTAACTGACGGATCCCATCAGAACTCATCCGAAAGTCAAAGCGATCTGGCGTCCCTAGGAGAAGTATGTTCCTCGTACTACGCCTCGCGCTCGCAGCAGCGGGCCTCTCTTCGCTGTAGTTGCCCATAAAAATCCCCCAGCCCACTTTTTATCAATAGTTTCTTAACCTTATTCACCCTGCCTGACTACGGCTCAACGCGTACGCGTGATTTGTTCCATCGATGGTATGCCGCCGTTAGATACCTGCAGTATGTCGTGCTCCAAAAAGATAAAAAACTTGTGTCCTTGGCCGCTAGGCCTCAGGCCACATGAAGCCAGACGGATTTCATTGCGATTAGAAACACTTGCCGGTGAGGCCGAGCTAGAGGAAGTGCCCGAGACAGTTTCCGCATATACACAAAAGGTACTAGAACTTCCGAGGGTCAAGCGTGCCTGGCGCGAATGGGGGAGTAGTACTAGGATGGGTGAACGCCCTGGCCACTGGGAAGTTGTCCCCTGCGGTGTTGTGCGCCCTAGCACACAAACTTCCGATTTATTGTTAATTTCTAATTACTGTATCGGGCAAAACTGTCTTGTTCAGTGGTTACCGGTGTTTGATTGTTCTTTCGCGGAAAGGCGAATTCGGCACCGCTTTTTGTTACACGTAATTGATGGTAACAATTGTTCTTCGGTCTTTGCTCCAGCATCACATAAATCTCGCGGTGAGAAGGGTCAAGTACATTTAAGTCTGCGCATCAAAAACGGATTGTGTTTTACCGGAATGAGTATTCGGAATCCATTATCCAGCATCTTATATTGACACCTCGTGATTCATCTCCATTTGCCAAGGAAACCCCAAAGTTTAAATCCGAGCGCTGATTGTCGCTTTTGTGCAGGCGAGAGCGCAAGAGAATCATTTAGCCGATACTTCCGTCATCTTCTCTTTTTAATGTCATTCAGGATCATGGCCGTGAATCCTCCATGTCTGGTTCCACGTGCGTCTCTGGCCGTTCCCATCTTTCTCCGGTTCCGGCAGAGCGTACTGGGTGCGTATGCCGTGTTGCCCCCTGGAAAGTCCTCCGTGCCTGTGTCAATTACTCCACCGCACCACCTTTTATCGGTAATTTCTTCCTATGTTCTTGACGGCTATATTGTACGCGGCATCGTACAGTGGAAATTTCCTGTCCCTCTCTCTTTGCCCTCCTGTCCCAGGTATAGTGTGTTGATTGTGTTGTCTCGGGTGGATGAATGCGCGGTGAGGGAGAGAAGGGGGTTGACAGAGCCCGTATAGCAGTCTCTTGCGCGATTCGCGCGACCTGGGGTATGGAGACGAATGATGATTCCGAGATTCGGCGGAAACCGGGGAGGCAAACTGTATGGGTTATGCACCCGGCATGTGTTGTCGCAAAGTAGACGGCATGCCAGAATATGGGGTTGAGCTCTGATCGGCGATAGTTGTGCCGCTGCGTAATGGTGAGGAGATCCTACCTGGATAAAACAATAGGAGGAAAATGTGAATCGCGCGGGCGGTGGAGGAAGTAGTCGGCACTTCGCTCGTAGTTGCTCTCTGCTCCTCCTGGCTCTTACCACGACCATTTCTATGAAGGATATTATGGCTTATGCTAGAATAATGCGAGGATGAAACGGACGATAGGAAGTTCCGGTAGATTACTGCGCGCGCGGGGATGGAAATCCTACCCACGTTTGGAGCGCTAATCTAGACGCAGATGGTATGGTGCCTCGTGAGTATGATTATGCATTTTTGCGTGCTATTACGGAGCAGTCCAAGGAGGCCGCGAGTACATGATTATTATGTTCCTCTATAAGTCCTGCGCACTCGCGGTACGAAATATAGCATCCAATGATTGAAATGAGGAAGGATCGGCAGCAGACCATAAAACATCTTGACTACGGGCGGAAACCTAGAGTTTGGCCGCACCGGAATGGCTCCCGGGCCCGCAACTCGATAAAGGTAAGCGTTCGCTTGGGGCGAGAGTTACGATACCCCAATGAGTTCCTTTATGACAAGAAAAAAAGCATCACAAAAGGTGGAGGAGAAAATCGGAGAGAAGACCCCATCGTAGCAGTAGAAGAACAAACACACCCACTATTTACTGTGTCACTTGCAGTCCTCAAAATGTCTTATAACCATAGGGCTCATATTATTTGGCTGTCGCAAGATGGATAACGTCGAAATAAATGGGTTAGTTAGGTCGCATTCGCGGAGGCAGAGGGGTTGAGAGCAGTGTGGAAGTTGAGATATCGCTCTTCTGCATATATATCTGTCGTAAGCCGAATTGTGTAAGTTGTTATGTGGACGGCTAGGCGCGCCGGGGTGAGGAATCTGTAGCTGTTAGGATGGTATCAAAATGGAAACGGTGAACTATAAGGGGTGTCTGCGGTCCGGACGATTACAATTCGATTGGGTACAGGTCAGCCCGCCATCATATAAACCTCATAGGATTGTGATTCAACTTGGGCCAGTTGAACCTTGGAGGGGAGCAACCTAATATTGCACTGTGATAACCATTGGCTAGACTATCTCCGAGGTCGTAGCGGGTGCAATTTGGGGTGCTTCCCGCGTACCGTAGGTACTCCGGCGAACAACCATGTCAAGTGTGGCGAGGGTTGACCACCTCTGGCCGCGGTCTCTATGTAACATGCTCGAATTTAAGAGCATCTGTCCCTCCTCCCACCATGGCTTCTAGTTTGTCTGGGATGGTACTTTTTTACTACTGATTGTGTGTCGCGGGGCCCTTTATAAGGAGAAACGCGGATAAGTAAGTAATCCTATCAACCTCCTCCAGCGACTGGAGCTGTAGATGAGCGCGTCAACAAGCATTAGACGTGTTGTGGCCTTGTTTTGGAATCCTGTAGTGTATACTGGGGGGTCGGAAGGTGGTCTTGGGAATGGTTGGCAGCAGGGAAACGGAAGATGGGTGGAAGAACCCGATGGATAGACGGTGCTGAGGCGAAGCGTGGCAAGCCTTATGTGAATATCTGAGTTCAGTGGAATTCCAGGGGTTAGATCTTCTGTGTCGATCCAGCAATATCACATCTCGATCACCCATGGATGCGATCCAAGCCATACTATTATAGTTCAATAAAATGTATTCCGAGACAATGAATCCTCATTAAGCAGTAACAGCCGAAAATTATCTAACCTCCGATTTTTGTTGGGATGAATGAGGAGTGGGGCTTACCGGGATGTGTGTGCGGCGGATGAGAAAGATTGGTGGTGTAGGGTAGTTCTGGACTTCTTTGAAGATGGTAGTCAAGATGGATTGGCGAGTACGAGGCCTCACTCTGTGGAGGTTCTTTATTGTCCTTCGTGTTGTCATCCCAGGTCGGCGGACTTTGATTTATATTTCTTTCGTTTGATTTCTGACGGGGGCAAAACGCGAGGAGATCCTGTATGACCTTGATAAGGAAAATATGTTCTCGAAGAGAGGAATGGGCCTTTATATAACGCTTTAGCGAGTGGATGATTAGTAAATTTAGATAATTTGCGCGGATGAAGAATTGGTGTAAGTCCAAAAATGGTACATTTTTTGTCAGCCCGCTAAGCCACATGATACGGGAGGTAAGACGATCCATTCACCAGCACTAAGTATGACCGGCATCCCATCATTGAAAACTTCCGAACCCAGTTAAGCAGTTCGCGTGGAGTTAGTTGGAGGGAGAAGAGTGGTGTTTTGACTAGCCGTGAATTGAAGAGATGTGGACCACTCCCATGGTGAGAAGTCCCCTCGATGTTTTAGCATCCCCCCACCCACCTTGTTAATCTATTTGGCCTTTATTTCCAATGGAACGGGACAAAAACAACCGACCGTAAGTGATTGTTTCTCGGCAGGTGGGAAGGAGAGCGCGTATGGAAGAGTGATCGAGGCTGAATTGGTACTTGCCTAATAGGTAAATGTGTGAAGAATCAAGGGTCCATTAACGTATCAGCCTTTGCCCAGCGCAAGCAAACAGAACGGAAGTAATGCGAAACAAGATAAACTAAGCACGTAATTAATGCGAGCGCGTTTGTCCAATCGCGGAGTCAAAGTGATCATTCTGACCGAACGATCTAACAACGTGCTGAGAATTGGGTGTAGAGTTTGGAAGGCGTGAATATGGACATATTTTGGTTTAAGACCCCTGGGGAAGTTCCCGTGTGCTAACCCCCATTCCCGACCTTTTTTAAAATTATTTTTTTATTTTTCATTCTGACCGGCGAACTGTAAACGCGTTAAGTGATGGTTCTTCGGTTTGCCGCGATGTTGTACGTAAGATCTGCGAAGGGTCAAAGATGGCCTGTTTACCGCGAAGACAACCATGACAGGAATGCTGTATGCCGAATAGACCTACTTTTTTAGGCGAGCAAAAAAATTCGCGCCGTAATCCCATTCTGTGAATACTCCGAGAGTCGGAAAGCGTGCCTGGAGCGGAGTAGTTCCAGGTAGCTAGGGAAATGAGGTGACCCCTGGAGAAAGATCCCTCGTGTATGGCAACTGTCTTTTCTCAAATCAGACACACCGACTTCTTTTAGTTTATAACGTATTCTTTGAGCGTGGCAAACGCGTTAAGTGATTGGTTCTGCGGCCAAGGATACGCGTAAGGTCGATGTTGTTTCTACGGTTTTGGCGCAGGTGAGAGGGGTCTCAGTACACTGGTAGAAGTTGCGCGCTAAATGTTATGGCAAGTATTGTGTGTGTTAGTCGTGTACGGTGATACCCGCTGCACAGATTATTTCAGTTCCTATAGGCCAGCCAACTAAGATAGCCACTCCGGATTCTCATCAGAAACTCCAAAGTTAGAAGCTGTTGTAAGTCACTTATTTTTTAATGGGTGTCTGGGAAAGTCAGGTACTATGGTTGTGGTGGACCCTCAGGAGAGAAAAAAAAGTTCTCTCAGTGGAATGATCCCACCAACCCATCTTATTTGTTGTTAATAATGTGTCGTACGGAAAAACGCCGTCAAGGAAGAGTGTACTTTTGGGTAAATCTCAGCAACAAACGCGTTATAACCCCGTGATGTTCGGGTGTCGGTTTGCGCGGGTTGAGAAATGGCGATTGTCATCAACGAGTGTATTACAATTTGTGTTTGCGCGCTACCACACAGCAAATTGAAATGCGAGCATCTAAAAACCTAGACTTTCTACAATAATTAATCCGCAAGAAGATATACACATCAGAACTTCCGAAGTTTAGGAGCGTGACATGGGGAGAGTAGTACTAGGATGAGGTTACCCCTGGGATATGAAGTCCTCGTTAGTTGCACCTTCGGCCACCACCCACTTTTTAAGTTATTTTTTATTCTGACGGCGGAGTACATATGGTGACCTGACGAATGATTTGTTGTCTCAGGCAAAACGCTGTATAAAGTGATTGTTATAGACTGCGCGTAGAAGGAGGTCAAAGTATCAATATTTGCGGCGCTAGCCACATAGACGGATCGATCATCAACACAAGCACTTAATAGCCACCGTTGGACCTTTCCACAATCAGATAGCTGCCGGATAAGATTAAAGCGTCGCGTTGGGCCGAGAGTGTGGTTACGTATGGGATGGTGTAGTGGACGCCCCGGGAATATAGACCCGTAAGTATGCACTCTTCCCCACACCACTTTATATTTCATTTATTTATCTGTCCTTACTGACGGCAAGACGCGTTACAGTGATTGTTTTCTCGGGCAAAACGCAGTAAAAGTGATTTGTCTCCGGTTTGCGCGGGTGGAAGAAGGCCTAATAAGAACTTGAAAGGAGGTTCTTGAAGGTTCAAAGTAGCAGGTTTATAGCGGCCCGTTACAGTCATATTCGGCACAATGACGGGATTTGCGATACCACTTACCCAGCAAAAATGCACCGAATTCCCCATCAGAAACTCCCAAGTACCGTCAAGCTGTCGCTCTAGGAGCGAGAGTAGTTACTAGGATGGGTTATCCACACCTGAAGACAACGTTCCTCGTGTTGGCATCCCCCACCCACTTATTTAGTTTTAATTCTGATTCTGTGCAAAAATGCGTCGTTAGGTTTGCGCCGGTCAGTGATGAGTGTTATGTGTTCTCGCAATATTGAAATCACGACAAGTCACGTCTGTTGAGTTGTTGCTCGGGTTTGCTGCGGGTGGTCACTGTGGGGTGTTTTTGGAGTGTGCTATCGAAGCCTTGGACTTATGGCAAAAAGGTAAGTAGCAAACCAAGAGTGGAAAAATGGATTTTTATTTGTCAAGTCATGTCTTGCGCGGAAGGCACAGAAGATGACGAATTGCTGTATATCATCCCATTGCCAACTATGCATCGCGGGTGTTCTCATTAATTCAAAGGAGATAGAATTCTCGCAAATTGTTTAAGCAGAAATGCTGCGGGAATGGGCGAGAGGATAGTAACAAAAATAAAGGTTGGGTGGACCCCTGGGAACGTTTCCTGTGTCTGCATCCCCCACACCACTTTAATTTTTTTATTCTGACGGCAAACGCGTAAGTGGATTGTTCTCAGGCAAACGCGTAAGTGATTGTTCTCGTTTGCAGCGGGGTGGAGAAGGGGTCAAGTGACATTTTGCGCGCACACATGACGGATGCGGATCATACCAGCATCTAATGCACTGGATTCCCATTTGAACTCCGAAGTTAAGCGTGCTGGGTGAGAGTGTTACAAGGATGGGTGACCACCTGGGAAGTCCTCGTGTTGCATCCCCCACCACTTTTTAAGTGTTTTTATCTTCGACTAACAAACGGCGTAGCAGAATGTTCTCGGCAAACGCGTAAGTTGATTGGTTCACATCGATTCTTGCGCGTGTGAGAAGGCCGTGGTCGATTTACATTGCGCGCAAACACATGATTGGATGCGAGATTCATACAGCACTAATGCACCGGATCCCATCAGAACTCCGAAGTGAAGCAGTGCGTTGGGCGGGAGAGTAAGTACTAGGATGGGTGACCCCTGGGACTGGTCCTACAGTGTTGCATCCCCTCTGACAATCCTTCCACTTTTTCATTATTTTTATCTTCTGACGGCAAACAGCGTATATGTGATTGTCCTGTTGGCATATCGCTTGGGGTAAGTGATTTGTTCTACAGGGTATTGCGCGGTTGAGAAGGGTCAAGTAACAATTGAATAGACACGCAGCACATTGCGGATGCGATGGCGGATGTACCAAGCAACTAGGCTGCACCGTTATCCCATCAGAACTCCGAAGTTAAGGCGTGCTTGGTCGATGAGTAGTACTAGGATGGGTGACCCCCTGGGGAGAGTTCCTCGTGTTGCATCCCAACCATCTCTCACTTTTATGAATTTTATATTTCTGAACGGCAAACGCTCTTAAGTGATTGTTCTCGTGCTAGAACGCGTATCAAGATAATTGTTCTCAGGT
>VALG01013954.1:8410-20823 GCA_009835305.1 Ipomoea purpurea
CCAATTTTGGGGCGAAAGCCAATTGTTGGACCAAAATTAAACCCCTCCATCTCCGGCGTCTGCTAATAAGCTCCGAGCGGCGTGAAATTAAACCCCTCCATCTCCTCCAACCATATGCAGCGAATACGACGGTTGCGAAGAAAATATACATCGTACACATGAAACATCACGAAAAGCCTTCTTCATTCGAAACCCATCAGATTGGTACGCCCCATCTCCAATCCTCAGAGGAATCCCTTTTGTACACCGCCCATCTCCAATCCTCACACACATTAATCTTGAAAAATTGAAACTATTGGCAAACAAATAAAATATATATGCTAATAACCAACAATGCTCCACGTAGCAGTGTTCAGAAATTGACAACTTGACAATGGAGGAATTAAACACAAAGAATTGCTACTAGTTGATGAAAAGGAAAGCAAAACCTGGAGAATAGGATGTCAAACTTTCGCTGATGTCACCAATATTCTTCGCCCAGAAATCAGAAATGCAGATGCCTATAGTGAATTGCTGGAATCATAAACAGGAAAGTTCATAATAGGTTCGCTGGTTACGAGAATTGCGTAAATTTGGACCCCAGAGAAGGGAAACCGTCGGAGTGAAGTCCGAGTTTATGATTAAAGAAAATCGATGTTGTAGACTCCGATTTATTATTATTATTATTATTATTATTATTATTATTATTATTATTATTATTATTATTATTATTATTGTTTTTTAAATACATTCGGACCCTTGTGGTTCGAATGTATTCTTAAAATTAAATATGTTTTTTTTTTTTTTTTTTTTTTTTTTTTTTTTAATGTAACGGAAGTATTCATAATATAGTTTTGCCGAAGAAGAAGGTTCATGCTCAGTATGTGTCTCTACTTTATATTATAATTTGAATTTAGATAAAAAAAATTGGATAATTAAAAATATAAACAAAACATTATTTTATTGATGATTCAAAGTAGGACAGTTGGGGGGGAAGAATGAGTTGTCCTCCGACAATACCTACATCTTCTACTTCGATATGAACCGAAGTCCATTTCATTTGGATACCTACGGGTGCGGCGCTAGCCTCGTTGATTTGGTTGCCTAGCAGAAATCGGTGGAAAGGCAAGTAACTGGACCGGTACACTGAATTCTTTCGCATACGGGGTAAAAATTACCGGCCATACATTCTTGTAATTTCAACCAAGTAAACATCTGGCACTAATGGGCCGGAATCCTTGGGCCTCGGTAATTGCCCAATGCTGCAATCACATGTGCCCAAGGTAAGCCGTTAACGTTCCACAAGCCGCAGTTACACGTACGTTCCGTTAGATTCACTTGAAAGTGATATTGTTGACTTTTGGGAAACATAACCAGTATTTAGGGCAACACCATAAAATTCCGAGGGCGTCATTGTAACGTTGAACGCTTGCACCGCTTGCCTCATTGTTTCGAGGCAGACAAATCATCGGTAATGTTAGTCGTGAATCGTAGGTCGGTGTGCTGCATCCCCTCTTCCCCAGTACCCTGTCGGCAAACATAGTCCGTAACTTGTGAAAAGTCATTCGGACTATTGCCGGACGGGTAACATCCGACAACACTTTAGTGAATTTTTTAGTGACTCAGACGGGTTGTCGTCATGTATGCCGTACCGGTGACCATGTCGTGAGATAATGTCGCACTTATCGACATCAATGTCGGCAAGATAGGCGTATGCAGCGGGCCATTTGATTTGGATTGCTGCATGTGTTGAAGGAATTGATCCCTTGTCACCGCCAGTACCAGCTTCCCACAAAGTTTTCGTAACCGCCTATTTTCTGTCACCCTTGACATGACATGCTGCGAATGTGTCTTAGGCCAAAACTGGCGCTTTGACACGGCCACCTTCAATTGTTCGACAGAATTAAACGCCGCATCGATTCCAGCGTGCTATCCCGAGACGATGCACATGGAATTGTGATGTGAAAGACATGTTCGGCCAGAATTCGAAGAAACCAAGTCCACTGGCATTATTTTCGGAGTCCACGATCGAATATGCAGTGGATAGATTTCTTTGTTGCGGTATATCCGCAGGCTAGAAGTAGATGGCCTTTGTACCGGTTGTACAAGTGGGTACCGTCAACACAAATCACCGGGATGCAGTAGCGGAAACCATCTATTGCGGGTTTGAACGCCCAAAATGCGTAAAGAAATTTGCGTACCTGTACCCTTTCTGCGTTATTTGTGGTCATGATTTCCACAATGGTCCCTGGGTTGGACAGTTGCAACTGCCGGCAGAATTGTGGTAGCTCATTGTACGAGTGCGGTAAATTCCCGTACTGCATTTCAATGCATTTGTGTCTGGCATACCAAGCTTTCCGGTACGAAATGTCGACACCATATCGTTTCTCACATCGACTTGGATTGTGTTTGATTTTGTACTGTGGATCGCAGTGATCTTCTGAAAGATCAAATCACATATTAATGCGTTGATGCACAGTTTGTCCGCGGCGCTGGTTGAATTGAACTGTGCACTCGTGGGCTGAGTGTACTTCGTGACCTGCCATTCAGTACCCATGCAACTTCTTTTGCGGATATGTCACGGGCAAGATGGTGTAGAGGTATAATGTGTACAGGAGACCTTCCAATTTGCTTTTTTTTTTTTTTTTTTTTTTTTCTTTTTTTTTGTGGTTGGTGAGGTATTCCCGGCCGTGAAGCATATTGTATGTTCCTACTGCTTTTTTTAGCGTCGGGAAATCCGGGAATACCATTCCTTTCGCAATAACATTTGTGGATGGGTCGTATGAAAGGGTTTCATCATCGTCCCTCTCCGTAAAGCCGTATGCGAATGCAGTTGTGGAGGTGGTATCGGTGAGTGGTAAGACGGGACCGCCAGAATCTGGCAATCGTTGACCCCGACCTCGATTCAGTTTGAGTAGTTACGTTCATTGAATCGAAGTCAAATGGAACTGACTCCTGTGTGTCTTCGTCCTCCGTACTTCCTGAACTCTCGGACGGTATGGACTCATCAGGTTGATACGTTTCATCACTTTCTGATGAACTATCCACCATTGTTGACTGAGATGGAAGTTCCTCCGGTGGATCGACATCGTTAACTCGAATCCCCCACCATAAATTCTTCTGTCTGAACGTACACATGTTACTCTCCATTTGTCATTGTTGTTGTATGAAGTAGTCCCAGTCTCTTTCGCGCACAATGTGCAGTAGATAGTGTGTGCTACCCATTGTAGCATCCACTATCACTCTTGCAATCAGCTCAATATTGTCGTCAATGCTGATTCTCATTGCTTGTCTGATCATTAACTCCATAAGAATGAATCCAATATTTGATGGTATTGGAATAACTACTCGATGCCATAGTGAATAATTTATCTGTGGCGATGCCCACTGGTTTGTATTTCCCACCCCAAAAAACATAAACATATGTAGATATAGCTGCCATTTTAATAAAATTGCAGTTTGAGAAAATGAATTTGGATCTTTCTAGATATGGGATTCGCAAAAGTTTTTTGAAAGCAATGTATTACGGATAGAGAAGTAATGTGGTGCAGTAGTGGGCTTGATTTAGTTGTTTGTATAGTAGTGTACTAGAGTCGAATTAATTATATTAAAAATGTCTCTAGCAGCTTTAGTTGGTTGTATAGTACTGTGCTATTTTTAGTAGTGCAGTAGAGTCTGAATGAATTCAATTGAATGTCCCTATCAGCTTTAGTTGTTTGTATACTAGTATCATTTATAGTAGTGTACTAGAGTGAATTATTTTAATTTAAATGTCACCAGCAGCTTTATGAAAGTGAATTATTTCAATTAACAAATTAATTGGAGTATGGAAGCAAAATATGATATGGTTGATTTATGCGTACAAAACATAAAACTTAAACACATGCCAAACAACAATGGAATAAACTCATGCAAATATTTATTCAAACATTATGTTAACTTATTTTGAGAGTAGATTTTTAAATTCTTCAACGATTGCATCCAGTTTCATCGCGTGCTCGTGATTCTCACGGGCGAGTTCACAAAAAATATATTTTGAAAATCGGACCAAAATGCTCCGAAATACAATTTTTTTTTTTAAATTTGTAAAACTCGGACCATTAGGGTCCGAGTTTTACATTCAATTCGGGAAATTCGACAAATTTAATGATGATGATAAACCGAATTATAATACAGTACTAAATCTATGGAAACAATCAAAAAACATTATAACAACTTTACTAAATCTATGGAAACAAATCAAAAAATATTATAACAACTTCGAACTACATAATTAAAATATTTCAACTACATAACAATTACCAGGCATAAATCGGAGCATTTTGGTCCGAATTTCACAAAAAAAAATATTTGAAAATCGGACCAAAATGCTCCGAATTACAATTTTTTTTTTAATTTGTAAAACTCGGACCATTACAATTCCGCAAATTCGACAAATTCGACAATTCGACAAGTTTAATGATGATTACCACATTATAATACAATACTAAATCTATGGAAACAAATCAAAAATAATAATTTAACTTTACAAATACAAAAATAATTACTGCATTTAAACGTCAAAAAATATATAAACTACTTTTACTATAACATGTGTTTACCAATATTCATTTTTCAAGTACATAAATTAAATATTTTTTTGAGATTTTACCTATGACATTTTGATGGCCCAGTGTAGTGAAAAAGGGGTTTGAACTGGAGGTTAGTGCTGGAATAGAAAATACTTATATCTTCTCTTCCATTTAAATAATGCTCTTTAATATTTAAGTCTTGGCATGCAGATTAAATAAGCAGATAATCGTGTCCTTCAAGAACAGCTGCAGATCAAGGTTACAATCTTGTCCATTTTAAATTAAAATAATATACTGAATCTACTACTTAAAATGGAGGCATATTGAAAAATATATTCTGACTAAACAAAAAAATAAATAATAAATGCATTTAAACTAATTCAAATATAAATTATTATTTTTTACCTGAATATTGCAAAACTGTAGATGTTTGGGAAGATGTTTGAGAAGATATTTGGGAAGATGCAGTGTTGATCCAATCTAAATGCTTCAGAAGTTGGCTTGGGAAGAACTTTGAATAACACAAATATGTTGAGAGAGAAAAGCTTTGTGAACAAATGCTTTGTGAAATGGCTATGAATCCGATTCAGAACAATGCTTTAGTAGAACAAATGCTAAAACATGCATTTATGGGTTAGCATACTGTTAGGGAAAACGCAACGTCAACGCGCGATCTGGAAGCCTTTTAAGAAGCACGGACACTACTGATGTATGGTTGAAAGAAAATCTGTGCCGTGTTATAATAACACTACCTTAAAAGCGTTATTTGCCCGGTAACGTGCAGTTAGAACCCTAGCACGCTTTCGACAGACTACACAGACCAACTACGGATAGCTTGCACTAGCAATCACGTAGGCGAACCTCACTATTCAGACCTTAACCGATAGTCACGAATTATATATATTATATTATAATATATATTAACTCTTATATAGAAAGAAGGAAGAAGCTTTTTGTGTGTTTTAGGACAAAAATGTCTTGACTCTATATAGTGTAGGAGAGTGAGGTCATTTCTCATTTCGTCCACAGACTAGCTAAAATTAAAGGGGAAGTGGAAAATAAAGCGTTATTACTGCCCTACATACAATATACAATATGCCTACATACAATATTACTGGGCTACATACTACTGCCCTAGGCGGCAGAGTACATGTACCACTCCAATGCTGCTGCCGGATAACCCAACTAGCCCGGGGTACGCCACGACTACTCCGCCGCTTACTGACAGCCCTGCCTGCTCCAGGAACTACACCGCCTGGGGCAGTAGTATGTAGCCCAATAATATTGTATGTAGTCAAATAGCAATTTTTTCTTTTAATTTTTTGAGATAAGTAAAATGTCAATTTTAACCCGGCTAAAAATGGAGAATCTTTTTTTTTCCGGTGAAATTTTGACGGAAAAGTGGCCGGATGGACCATTTTTGCAAAAAAAATTAATAATCGTGGACTAAAATTGCAAGGTTCAAAAGTCGTGAATCAATTTTGTCAGTGCCACTATAGTCGTGGGACTAAAAGTGCAAAAAACTCATGTTTGAAATATTGATAACTCTTTGATGGATATATCAAGATTGACTCAAGAAAGGAAGCACATAACGTGTACGACCTAGGGGTAAAGGCCTACGAGGGAAGTCACCTGACCAAGTGCAAATGTGTTGCCCTAGTATTGTCGAAATTGTTGACAAAAACCAAAAACAAGGAATTAGAAATCTCAATCCCATCAAAACTAGGAAAACAATTTCAAGTATAACAAGGAGAAGGCAAAGGCAAAACACACATAAGACAAGGAACACAAATTAAAGTCTAGAAATGAAAGGAATACGGATTCAAATGCTCTATAAAGGGATGGAATCCCGGACAAGACAAGCGAGCCAGGCATACACATATATCTTGATCTTCAACTTGGCAAGATACACTCTATTCATCAAAGCCTTTTGGTATTCACGTCTCTAGTGAAAAGTAAAGTAGGTCATGGTTGTTTACGTGATTAGAGTTGGTCAGTTGGTATTTAAGACCGCGGGCGCTACTCCAAAACACCTCAAAACTCTTTCTAGAAATCACAGTCACATCCATTAGTCGTTACTTAGTTAGCCCCGCGGCCGCGATTCAGCGTGTCCCTAGCGTGACGAGAGTTGGTTTTAATACCTAAAGTAGGTCATAGTTGTTTACGTGATGAAAGTTAATTTTTAAAACTACCGCTACTCCAAAACACCTCCAAGCTACTTTTGATCTGAAAAGCTCACCTCGACTGTAGGCGCATCCACGAATCAATTGCTAGTTTGGCCCACGCTCACGATCTCACCAGCGTCCTAACTTAATAAGAATTAGGTTTTAAGATTGTAGGCGCTGCTCCAAAAACCTCCATGCTACTTTTGGAAATCGCACCCTTGTCTGCGTCGCTGCTCCAAAACACCTCCAAGCTACTTATGGAAACCACATCCTCACCAGCGGTAGTCCATGAATCGCTCCCTAATAAGTCCCGCGTCGCAATCTCAACCACGTCCTAAAATGATGAGAGTTGGTTTTTAACATCACAAGCACTACTCTAAAACACCTCATTGCCACTTTTGGAAGCCGCACCCTCGACCGCGGTCGCGCCGAAGAATCTTTCCCTAACTAACCGGTGGTTGCAATTTCAGCCGCGTCCTAACGTGATGAGGATGTCTTTTAATACCTAAAGTAGGTCATGGTTGTTTACATGAGGAGAGTTGGTTTTAAGACCGTTGGCGTTGCTCCAAAACACCTCGAAGCTCTTTCTAGAAACCGCATCCTCGACTGCAGTCGTGTTCATTAATCGTTCCCTAGTTAGCCATGTGATCACGACCAAACACAACCTTACTATTAATGTTTAATGTTGTTAGGCTTTCATGTTGATGATCGTACATTGGAAGGGTTCTTGGTAATTCAATTGTTCAGTAATATACAATGCACCATAGTGCATAATTGCAGATGAAAGGTATAGGAACACTTAAATCTGCAATAACTATCTAATTGTTCATTGTTCATCCATTGATACATAGATCAGTGCAGAGAATCTGCAGCAGAAGAACAAAAGGAAATCAATGTCATTTTTCCCTCTTTCAGCTTCAATTCAATCAACCTGTCTAGTAAGGCAAGCTCTTGGAGCTTGAATTAATGGCTAATGTCTTGATCCTGGAAGGCTCTCCTGATGAGCAATTGGCACGACGGGTGATCGTTTCCATGTTCTCGTACAAGCTCTGCTTCACAAATCTTTTTCAGCAGTCTCTTCCCCTCCTCGTCGGCTTTAGAATGAACGGGCGAACCCATCGTCGAGTTCCTTCTCATCTGAGGCCCGGAGTGATGCTCCATAGACCTCTGCCTTTCATCTTTGAACCATTGCAGCAGTTTCAGTGCCTTTTCTGAGCCAAAGGACTACCCAACAAGGCCACTTCAAGCAGTACCGGAACGATTTCAGCCTTTGCCATTTTCTCCCTTTGTGCTGAACTCTGGTGTGCTAAGATCATCAGAATATACACTGCTAAAAAACTCCTGGCATTTCGGTTTCTCCTCCCGTGCCATCGTCTCGATTAAGCCCTCGGCCACCCACGGATTGTCTTCCAACGCTTTCTTCCCCGTCTGGGTCACAACCAAGGTTCCCCAGAACTGCCAGGGCCTTCTCTGATACCTCTCTTAATGAACACAGCCTCAACACAACACCTACCACCCCATTTCTGACCCAAGATTCCTGAATTCCCCAGAACTGAGGACAAAATGTACAAGGTTTCTCAAACATAAACCTCTGGTCTCATTGCTTGCTGTCGTTCTCAAGAATGCTGACAACAAATGGTATGATTCTTGATGAGTTTATCACTGGGAATTGGCTGCTATCCCTAGCTAAGATGACATTAGACACAAGAAGCTGTAAAAACTCTTGCTTAATTAATTCTTCTGTCACATCTATTTTCTCGGGTAATTTTGATAAGATTCTGTTCCACCATATAGAGCCTTGTTCCTGAAAATGGGAACCAAGAAAACCAATGTCATTAAAAAATAAAGAACCAAAAAAGTTTAATTAAATTAAACACAAAATTTTGAAGTTGTTCAGACATCCCAGTTTTTAATCATGGGGAATGAAAATAATGGAGTTTGCCCATCATATAGGAAACCCAAGAAAAAAAATATGAATAAAGAAGTCAACGAGATTCTTGAAACCAGATCTGTGTGACAACGTTATAATTAAATAACTTGTCTGCAGAAGTCGAAGTATGACAACCCATGACCTCGTATTTAATTTGAACTCAAAACCATGATTTAACATTAAAAAAAATATAAAGTATCCTAGCAATTAACAAACATGGTTAATAGCCCGACAGTTAGCTCAGTTGATTCTTAAGAAATAAATTAGAGGCAATAATGTATAATCGAGTCTTGACAGACTGACAGTTGCAATGTAAGAACTTCACTCTGGTGATTCCTTGTAAATACCAGATACTGATTTTTATTAATGGAAATATCATATGATTTATCTTTTCATAATTTTTGTTCAAGATTGTGTGAATGGTAATGCTTCGTTACAGCCTACCGAGGTTTATTCACATAGTGGGTGCAGTTTAACCTTCTTGTACCCTTACATTCGAGTGCATAAGCTAGTACAGTTTATATCTCTTAATATGGTGAAGATACTAATTACGACCTCTATATATTGTCTCTATTACTCAGTGGATAGCAAGCTGAGGCATTTAACAAATGATCCGGAAAGTTTATCGCTTATCAGTTTTTGTGGTAGATAGAAGAACATAAATTATTACTCAGTATTTATGGGGGTCCAAGGAGTCAATTTTTAAGCGAAGGAGCGAATATTAACCGTTGCTTTCGCGACGCTTTCTCTCCCGAGTGCGACTAACGATCTTCTAGGCGAGTGATCATTAAAAAAATCCACCAACGGCGAATAACCCAGCTCCGATTGAATTGTCGGCCGCGTTAACTTAGAGTCGCGATATAAAGTCCTCTTCCTTTAATTCTCCACGCTGCAGATCGTGCGATGGTATTTCTCGCTCGCTAATACGGTATATCCAGGCATATAGTATGTGCCATGTTATTAACTTCACTAGTGCTGCAAAGGCTCTTCACGAGTGCTTCTGGGGCGTTTTCCGCAGCTTTCTTGACCATTCACATGCTATTATGTCGGTCGCTTCTCTTCGCTGGATGTCGCTAATTGAATGAAAATGTTGAACTGATATATCAGCTTTTTAGACAATAAGAGCAAGCTATAAATGGAGATTTGGAAAAATGGGATGTCTATGTGGGTGACCAAAGTTTTTACACTTCTAATATAATTGTTCTTTTATGCTAACTTTTGTGGGAAAAACAACTGCATGGGACAAAAGGAGCCAGAATATCCATGCACAGTCACACGACAATGATACCTGCAGTGATCTATATGGATGAAGATGTGAGGATATATATATATACATATATATATATATATCTAATTTGTTTAATATGGGAAGTTGTGGCATCTATTGCCAGTTAGGTCGAAAATAGTACATATTTGGACTTTAAGAAATTGTTATGTAGAGATTTGATAGTTACAGGGAGAGGATAAGGCATATGAGCCATCTCAATGAGCTAATGATGGTGTTGGCTTTAGTATGTAGGATCTTCACTGTAATCTCTCCACAGATCACGGCCAAGGATACATGGGGGGGGGGGGGGGGGATCTGCACCATTTGCAATTAGGTATTTCGCGAAATGGAAAGAGTTCCGAGTCAGCGAGTCGATCATTGTTCTTTTATTACAACTCTAAGACTCATCACTTTCTAGCAAACTGAGTTTAGACGGTCACATTGATTATTCGAATTTAGGTGATGTTTAAGCCTCTGTTAGAAATGAAGAATTAGAACTCTCAATAACCGGATATACGTTGAGCTTTTTAGAGAGATCAATATGGTTACTAGCTGGTAAAAAAAGATCATGGTCTGGAACCGACAGGAAGAAGTGGTTTGCGCAATGGTGCTGGAGGTTTCTAAAAGCCGCAGATAAACTACCATTTTATACTATGGGCTATAATAAGAGTTAACGTCACGCTGCTTCATTGTGGACACTATTGTATTTCAAACTATGTATTACTTTTTATATAAGTATCTTCCGTATTGTGTGTTTAGTTTATTATCATCTTATAATATTGAAAATCTATATGTTAGTGGTTTGTTGTTCTTTGTGTGGTGTGCAATTAGTCTATAATTTGTGTGTTTTTATGCATTTCCTAAATTGATGGTTATATTGCTTTAACTATTTGGATATATTGGAACCGCCGCACCACATACGACGCCACACCTGGAATTCGCTCTCTCTCTCTCTCTTGTAGGTCTCATCTTTTACTCTATAGAATGAGTAGATGGAAATACAAGAGATGCACTAAAGTTAAACTCGTTACAATGGATATATATAAGTGCTATCATAGATTCTTATATCTATATGAATTTGCCTTACTAACTTTCTTATAAATCATATTGTGGGTATTGTTTGTTATGTAAATGCTTGAATATACAGGTTGATGTGATCGGTTTGGGGGCATAATGTGTTTGATTGATTGGGATAAAGAGTGAATGCATAAGGGAGTTATCCTTTATTATCCCCTCTACTCTTAGTTATTAATTTTTGCTTACTGTATAGTATGTATCAATAATCCTAAAGTTGTGGTACTGACATGCTCTACACATTCGATTAAGTGGATTATCATATTTAGCTGTTAGAAATGCAAGAGCTTGGTTCTCAATTCGTCATTTTATTATTTCAATTTGTGATATAATGTACAAAAGATTGTCTTGTTGCTTGATAGTCTCTATGGTTTTATTTCACCTTATCGCATGTTATTTATTCCTAAGACACCGAGCTTAATGTACTAAATTGTGGCAGGTCTCAAGAGGAGGGTTCCTATTTGATCAAAATATCATAAGTTCCTACTTTATAAGTGAGACGTGTTATGGTTTGAAGGGAATCTTTACAATAATTTCCCTTTTAAGAATAAATTTCACACCATCATATTTCCATAGATCACAAAACTATCCCGTATTTGGTTGAAAGGATATTGCGAATTTCCTCTATTTATTGCATATTTGGACAATTAGCTTAAATCCCAATAATGTCCCACCATAAAACCTCACACACATACCCCCCTGAGATTTGTACATTAAATGAGATCGTGGATCTTATTACGGGTAGGTGTTGATTCGATTTATATACCGATGTAATTATTTTATTTTGTTAATTAACTTCTTGGGATTTTATGGTGAAGGTTATCGGATATAGATAATGAGACAATTGCGTAAGGTATGAAATTTAACCCCCTAAATCCTGCTTCGTTTTGTTAACTCGCATAATAAATATTTTATTCTTCGTGCGGGTGCCTCAGACATTTAGATATTTTTTTGAGACTTTATATCATCTAGTACTTAATTTCATAATTCAATTTTCATATGTGTATCAACCTCCCAAAAGGATATTGGTGATTGATTATATTACAAGTAATTTTTCTATTATAATGTTAGGTTAAAAGACTTAAATAAACTCAAACAGCTTGGGTATATTTATTTCCTTTTCTTCCAGTATATTTGTGTATTCATCCTCATTGTTGATTTGATTACATGGATTGCAATAGTCTTTCTCCTAATTTGTAAATTTTCTCACTTAACGAACCAATCTACCTGTTTTGATATTATTGATTGAAAGTCATTGCTCAGAGACAATGGGAGAACCGGTGAAATCCACAATATATTTTTTATTTATCCATAAGTTACATGGAAGCGTCATATCACGTATAGTGACATCGGCGACAGACTGTATAATTTTAAGAGATGATGGAAAAGGGTGAATATGAATCTATCGTGCTCTGATCTTTCTTTTG
>VALG01013957.1:3696-23133 GCA_009835305.1 Ipomoea purpurea
GAAAAATTAAGAACCAATCTAAGTTTTATATATGAAAAATTGGACGGTTCAGATTTGATTTAAAAAAAATACAGTGACACTTTCGTAATTATCAACAACTTTACTATACAAACTTGAACACTAAAATTTACACTTCTCAGAAATTTTCAGGTTTACACATCTAGTTGTTATAAAATGCACATTTAGTATTAAAATATTACACATTTAGTATTAAAAGATTGCACTTGCAAAACTGCGAAAGTACATTGCACTTAAGGTTTGGATTTTAGAGTTTTTGACTGAGTTTTTTTGTTTTATTTAGTTTAGAATGCACATTTTATTGCTTAGGGTCTAGCATTTACGATTTAGATTTAAAATTTAACTTTTTCATTGATTTTTTAAAAACTTATCCAGGTTACATATTTAATTGTTATTGATTGCATATTTAAGTGTTCAAGTTTGCAAAGTGAAGTTGACAATAATTACGAAAATGACATTGTATTTTTAAAAAATCTGATATGATCTATCTGATTTTACACATGTAAGGCTAATATTGTTCTTAGTTTTCTCATGGTGTGAATTCTCATGGGATCATAAGCCTATATATATATATAATAGAGATTAAATATGAAGGATGTGTCCAGGTAAAACATGTGGGTTAATAATAGTCATTGATCTTGCCAAAATCAACGTCCGATTGAACACTGATTAAAAAATGCGGTGATATTATGGTAATTTGCATATTATTGGAAGTTTAAGATGCGTATTTTCAAGCTTAAGGTGCGTCATTTAACACTTAAGGTGTGTTATTTCAACACTTAAAGGTGTGTTCCACTTGAAAACTTAATGTGCGTTATTGTTGAAACTTAAGGTGTGTCATTATAAAGCTTAAGGAGCGTATTTTCAAAGCCTAAGGTGTGTCATTTTGACACTTAAGGTGCACTATTTTAACATTTAATGTGTATCGGTTATACACTTAAGGTGCATCATTTTAAACTTAAGTGCGTGATTTTATCACTTAAGGTGTGTCTTTGTAACACAACACTTAAGGTGCGTCATTTTAACACTAATGATAAGTCATTCTAAACTTAATATGGCAAATTATTGTGTGAACCATGGTCCACACAGTGTTATGTGTGGACCATAAACAAAAGTACATTTTTAATATACTAAAAATGTACATTATTTTTGTATTTAATGTACATATACAATATAATGTACACTCAGTACAAAAACAATGTACATCCCCTGAATACAATGTACATTATTTTCACTGAATGTACATTATTTTACAGTATACAAAATATGGTTCATACAACTTTGGTCCACACAATAATGATTGCTTAATGTGTGTCGTTGTAACACTTAAGGTGGGCTATTTTTACACTTAGTTTCTGCCTTCCTAGGACGCTCATTTTTTTTCATTGATTTGAGTCGTTGATCTAGATTTTGATCAATCTAAGTTCAGATCTCACTGCATGGCTTAGCGTAGTTGGTTTCGTTTGACTTAAAAGTAATGATTGGAGGCGGCAGTGTAGGGTTTGAATTCCAATGAAAACATGTATGGGAAATATGTCCAAAGATTGTAGGGGTCTGGATTGGATCTCATGTGCGCACATCTAGACGGGTCGGGAAAATGGTCAAATACATTTTAAAGTGAGAAAATGGTCAAATAGGCCCTCAAACTTTACTTGAAAAGTCAAGTAGTCCCATTAAAACCACCAACATTGTATTGCTATCACAGGTCACTAGGGTTTTAGCACCCTTTCGGTGGAAATTCTAATAAAAAAAATAACCACCAACCGTTCGCTGGTGATTTTTTTGTCAAAATTTGCGACGGAGGGTATCGCTGGTCACTAACCAATTTTTAGGCTTCATTGCACTGAAATACAATGTTGATAAAGTTTAATTGCAATTTAAAATATTTAAGGACCTAATTAATTTTATAAGTAAAGTTCAAAGACCTATTTGACATTTTTTCAAAAAAAAAATAGAAGAGAGAGAGAAGGAATACAAGTTTTGGGGTGCATCCGTTACAAGCAAAAACTTGAAGGGTCTAAGAGCATCCACACTTGTGGATATTGTTGAGATAATTCAGCATTAATTCTTCCTTGTTGAGATAATAGCTAATGTGGACTTAGATAGTATAGAAAATATTCTCCCTGCAAATGTAGGGAGAATGTCAGAAAAAAAAAAAAAAAAAAAAAAAAAAAAAAGAAAGAGAAGAAGCAAGGCCTGTGCGCGGTTCGCGAACAGCCTTGGGCAAAAGCGGCGCGTGCACTGCACGCCCCGGAGCGCGCAGGCGCGCCAGTCGGCGCGCTGACGCGTCTGATTCTTTTTTTTTTTTAAATTTTTTTTTTTTGTTTTTTTCTTTTTTTTTTTCTCTCCCCTCCCAACACTCTCTTTCCTAATCACTCTTACATTATCCCACATTATCCCCAACCAATGTGGATGCTCTAAGTTGAATGATTCTAAATTTTAAATCAGCATTATTGAATACGGAGTAATTTATTACAGTATTATGTTACACGTCATACACGTCTTTATTAATTAGAACCCTATCCATTTCCAAGTCCAACTCCACTTTTGTCCCCCTTCTCTCTCACACACACTCACACCTTCCGGTGCGTTTTTCAAACCTTCCGTTTCCTTCTCTTCAGACACGCAGAGCGAGAAAAGAAGGACCTGAGTTTCCACTTTCCATTGGTAATGGCGGACCATTTTGCTCACGCTTCTTCACTGAAATTCCTGTCTGATTCCTTCCCCCTTTAGATACTCTCCGATCGCCTGGTCAACCCGCCATGGAAGTTATTTGACTTCGGTTGCCCTTCATCCTTGGTACGGATAGTGCGGTAGACGCTACAGAAATTGTGCGGGAAGGTTCATGCGCATAGATGGATTTTGGAGAAGGTGTGGGGGAGAGCTCGTCGCCGCCTCGGAGCGTCGGTAGCTCCGGTGGCGGAGGAGGAGCTTACGACATAAGGAACGAAGTGTACAACCGGCTGTTGGATAGTGGAAAAGGAGGAGGTGATTAGAAATCCGGAATTGCTCAGGGAGCAGTTGGAAGCTCACTTCATTCGCTTGCCTTCCAGGTTTCTTTGTTCACACGCAAATAACATTTTTTTTTTCTTTTTTGTCGACTATTTGAAGATGGATCTTAAGGATAATACTCTATTTAATGTAGATTTAGTATAAGTTAGTATTTTGATTGGGAGACCTCTTGAATTGGCTTTCCTTTTAAATCCTTTTTTTTTTTTTTTTTTTTTTTTCTAAAACATATGGAGATTAATGCAACTCGGAGCTCAATAGCTCATGGAAGTTTGGACTTATATATACTTACAAGATCCATTCACTTTTTTAATTGAAATTTATTAAAATGTAGGATGATGAAATGTAGATTAGTGTTTCAAAAAAAATGTAGATTAGAATTTAATGTTGCTTTTTACATGAATTTTAAACACCTTGTCAATTATGGTGGAATTTTTGTTTTAGTTATGGGCTGGATATTAATATGGATAGATGGAAGACTGTGTTATTGCATCAAAAGCTTCTCACACAAGCCAAGGATCCTGATAAGCGGCCTGCTACCATGTCCGCTTTCTAGAGGTACTCACCATTTCATCATACAGCATAGAACTGCTAATTGCCACTTTGCCAGCACTTCCTGCTTTCAGCTCAAGCAAAACATCTTCTACTGATGCTAAAAAATGGCATTCACCCTCTCTTTTTGCATTTGCTAAAATGCTAGATAGCTAAATTTATGCATGTTTGGGCTTAGGGCAGGAACAGAATGGGATGAAAACATTAAGTACATTTGAACAGACTAGATAAGAAGATTTAAGGGTTTTTAAAGGGGTGCTTATTTTTGAATAAGCGCACTTCATATAACATGTGTCTTATTAATTTAGTTGCATCTTTGATTTCTTTAGAGACCAGGCTTCATCTTCCTCTCTTTGTATTTCTTGTGTTTTAAATATATGGGTAGTGTGGGCCAAACCTCCTCATTGATTGGTGATTCTCAGTTTTGGCTAAAAAAGATTGATTTAGTTTTGGATAATGATATTTGAAGAGACTGGAGAAAGGATGCTGAATGGGCTGGAAGGCCATAGAGCTAAGATTACAACCTCGTAATAAATCTGTCAGGAAGTCCAATACATTACCTATTGCTACTATAGTTATGAGCTTCTGATGGAATTGATTTTCTGCTTATTTCCTCCTCTCTTATCCATTGCCTCTTTTTTGTTTATCTGGCCTGCTGAGCAGAATTTGGACTAGAGTCGATGAAACTGAAGATCAAGACATTTTAAAATTTTCTTCCACGTCAAAGCCGCATTTCAATGTAAACGGTGATGAAGGGATCTTGCATTCTGATAGAAGGTGATCATTTTAGTTACTTTTATCACTGATTGCACGTTTGATAAGAAAAGCTACTTTTACTAAATAAGTATTTCATTCCGGCTCTCTTTGCCCTATTACTTGTCAATTTACTATACAAGACGCAGGACTAGTGTGAATGACTTTGAAGCCTGCTCTAAGCTTGAGGATCTAAATTTGGATGTTAGAAAGAAATTCAATGGCACAAGGGTGGGAATCCTGAAGAAAATATTATCAGAAGGTAGTTTCTCAGCAAACTTTTTGAAACTCTTTATTTCTAATAGTAAACTTGAGCAACTAAACCCATCATTTTGACCAACTATTAAACCATCATTTGATTTATTTTGACTAGGGATGGGCATTGGGATCCAAAATTTAGTTCAGGTATCTGAAATATTTCTGGTCTGTTTGGATCTTGCTTTGGCCTTTGGGTATCCAAATTTTCGGACCGAGTCCCAATTTTAAAAACTTGAAACTCTGAAAGCAATCTCTCATCCATATACATTATATTTGCCTGCTAAAAATTACCAACTTTGACACATTTACATGAATTAACATAATTAAATATATGACAGCTACTACTGTTGAATTCAAGCCACTGTAGTTATAGTTTTTTCATTGAGTACTACAAACTATTGTATCAACATTGTGTCAACATACATTTTAACAAAAGAACTCACCATTTCACTGCTGTGTAACATCTAAGAATTAAACCTATGGGGTTTTCGTTAGTAGGCAAAAGAGGTGGACAACAAGCTCTTTTGAGCTCATATTCCTCTCAACATCCAAATTGTGAAGCTTCGTTAGGTCCTTATGTTCTGCACTAAACCAGCTCAGAAAGAGAGGACTCGTTAGATGTGTTTAAGAGGCATAGGAAGGTAGCAGCCAAAGCAATATAACATCAATAAATAAAAAATGAATAACCCTTTACGCTCAGTAGATTTCTTCTAGACATTCCCTGCTCCAGCACTGTACGTGAAGATTCACCTATCTTCTAGGAGTTGGTGCCTCACCTTTGAGGCACCACCAATATTGGCAGCACTGTCACCTTTCTCTGAGATGTCATCTCCTCCACTGGTGCTCAACAATAATGATCTGGGAATCCAGGGGCTTCTCCGATCTGGAATTGGAGCATAGTTGCACAAGAGCCATGAGGTGAAGTGGCAAAATTAGGGTAGGGTTGGAAAATGGATTAAAATTTTTAGGATTTCCAAACCCTTTCTTAATATAATTATTTGGATATATGTATAAACAACAGATATATGAATTTCACAAATACCCAATCATAATTGATCAGTTCCACCCAATCTGACTAATTTGGATTGGTTTCAGGTCTAGCTTTTTGCCCATCCCTATTTTTGACACTCGAAGTGAGAATCTTTAGAGATTACATAGATGGCTATAATATCAACATTTGGGAGACTCTGCATACAGATTTTTTAGTTAGCAAATAATCAAATATTAGAATCAGGGGGAATTTTTTTTGTTGAATTTTATCATAAACAATATTACTCCATAATTTAACTTTGCACTTCCCTTAGCTAAGCAGTTTTAGAAAATTTTAAATACTTTAGTAAGTTTGCCTGGTAGATTTGCATAATGTTTTGGCATCTTCCCAGTATATATGTGAATAAAATAAATAGCTGTTTATCAGCTTATGAATAAGAATCAGTCTCTGTAAGTCCAGAGATCCAGTCTCAAGCCAAAGATAATTAAGCTTAAAATTGAAAGAAACCACATTCACTTTGTAGCACAGGAACTATCTTGCTGTTTAAAAAGCTGTAATTGTTAGGGATGGAAATTTCACCCAATTCCCTGCCCACGCACATGCATATTTTTAAGGTTAAGAACTAAATATTTGGTGAATTTTTGTTGTAGGATCGAAGTGTTTTTTTTGTTAATAACTTTTTGGGGAGTTACCGGGAACTGGGAATCCCCATCCCCGTAATTTTCCCACATGGACAGGGGTAGAGAAGAATTCTTTTCCCCTGGTGGGGAGTGGGGAATATGCCCCCAGCTCTGCCCCATTGCAATTCCTCATGTCAGTACACACCTATTAGGAAGGCTATTCCCATAATAAATTTATATTATTATCGCATGAAAAGTTACTTGACCACTGGAAGGTGAATTGCAGGGAGGTGGTTTCGTGTATTCAATCCATGAAGTAATATTTTCTACCATTGACAAGCCCAAACTTCTTAGCCAGGTAATGCAAGATAATCCACATTGTAGTTTATAAAGAATCACCTTATAATTTTGTGCAACAGATAATGTTATTGTCTCTCTGACTTTGAGTTATTATACCATTGAAGACAGTGACCTGGTTTATCTTCATTATGATCTGTGATGCTTCAAGTAGGATATCATTGCATAAGATATTACTAGGGCCTAGCTTTTAAAAGTTGATAGTTGATTCAAGTTTCTTAAAGGGATTTCTTGGAAATCTCTTTCCTTTTTTAGGAGAAGTGGGATTTCTAGACATCTATTGTACATTTTTCTAGATTTTTGTTTTCTTATCTTCATGATTATTCTATATTCTTGTTCTTCTTTCCCAATATACACCTGTTTTGTGGCCAGTTATGCATAATTATTGTTCCTTCTTTCATCAATTCCAAATTTTGAACTTCATTTTGCCTCTATATAATTACCATATGATGATTTGACCATGTGAATTGCTTGATTTAAATGGAAATTAGGGCACAAAACCAGTGAATACCAGCATGCTAATTTGTGAAAGGTCGACTCTTTTTAATTCTTAGATCATATCTGAAGAGAATAAACAAGGTTTAAGAAACCATGTAATTGGTGAAAAAACTGCATACATTTGTTCTGCCAAGCCCCTTTATTTACTGGGGAACTTACTACTGAACTACTAAGTACCTAACATGGAAAGAGAACTGAGAAGTTTGGAATTGGGAGGGTGGAGTAGGAGTGCAAAGATAGAAAATCCAAAGGAAGATAGAACTGGGTCTGAAAATTTGTTTTATTGTGTTTTTGCAATTCATCCTAGATTTTTTTGTGAAATGGATCGACGGTAGCTATTGTTGGAATCTTTGTTGGTGGTTGACTGGGGTTGCACACGTTTGGTGCTTTATTGAACTTCCTTAGCTATCAAAATAAGAAATCATTGTGGGACAAGCTAATTCTGATTGTTAGCAGTGTCCTTGATAACCTTTAAGAATCTGACTGAAGTACTGAACTGTCTCCTTTATTTATTTTTAATGTGTTTAAGGCACATTATTTTCATTAGACTTTAGGTCAGCTACATAATTTCAAGGATTGAGACTAGAATTTAGACAATAAAAGGCAATATTGATCATTTAGAGCATTGTTTTTCTATATTTGTATTGGAAGGGATTTATTTTTTATTGAATGTACCTCTCTTCTCATCATTTGTTTTGCGTTGGAGTTGTATCGCACCTGATTTCCTCCCTTTCCTTCTAGCTTTCTGCTTTGCTCTCTGACATAGGACTTAACATCCGTGAAGCTCATGTATTCTCCACAACTGATGGCTACTCGTTAGATGTATTTGTGGTGGATGGATGGCCTGTTGAGGTATGGTTTATATTGTCCAAGATTCAGGTCTTAGCCTATAGCCTAGTGGGTTGGCTAACCTCACAATGGCCTGGTTGAATCCCATCTCTTTTTGATGTGCCAAATTGTGGTTTATTTTGTCATTTCATCCTTACGTATAAACATTTTGTTGTTATATCCTTAACAACATCTAGTTAGATATAACATTCTGTTTTTATGTGCTTAGATATCAGTGCATAATAATGCTGCTGATTGCTAAAACATAACCAAGTCTTGCATGAAATAATCAATTTTGATGATCCCCATTTATAATTTGATGCAATGTAAATACATACTAATTTCATCTCTAAGTTGCATAGGTTCACATGGATTTCTTCTCATTGATTATGAGAGACAAAAATAGATCTTTGAAGTCATTAGGACAACCTTTCACAAGGTAGTTGTCATAGGATAGCACAAACATATGATAAAAAGTGAGCATTGTGATTATATTCTTGCATGACAGGAATGTGTGGTGAGTCCAAATGTTGCTGACTTTGCAATGTTGTGCTCAGGATCCAAAGGGGATGCTTGAAGAATTGGAAAAGGCAATTGCTAGAAGTGAGGTAATCACTTTGTTTATACACTTTTTATAACTTTTCTGCTAGAAGTTGGCTTCATTTCAATGTATATATATAAGACGCAACATTTTTCAAGATGAAGTGTAAACTCTAAGGGACGTTTTTAAGATTGCATACCCTAAAACCTAAAGAAGAAGAAAATGTATAGCATGTGTATATCTACAGATTTTTGCTAGTATAGCTTCATTTTCTCAAATATCAAACCTTCACCATTTTGCAAAAGCCATATATGAGATGTTTGTCCAGTACATGAGCTGAATTATTATTGAAATTGGATCTCCAAAGGGCCAACTTTTCATCATCTGTCATTGAACCATGAACTTGTTAAGCATTGTGTTGCTTTGAAACCTTGAATATAGACTGAACTCCAAGCATAGAATAAGAAGTGGATTCTTCTATAAAAGTTTTTTTTTTTTTTTTCAATCACAATGACATAGAATGAACCAAAGCGTATGTAGTCCTCTGTAATGCATTCTAGGTAGTAAGCAATAGCAGGTGCCACATTTTTTCTGGTAGAGCATGAACGCCACACTAGGACCCGACCATTTTTTCCAGCAAATCCGCCTTTTATGGCCTCCTAATTTTATTTTTGGTTTTAGGATATGAAATTCCAAAATGTCCCTTGAGGTTAAAACATTATTTAATTATTAACAGGGAGGGCATTGCTTGCTACTCCCTTAACTCCTTTTATGTGTCCAATTTGGTTATGAGAGTTGACTCAAGCGATTTTTTTCCCCACCTTACGCTTTGCTAATTTGTAAAGCAAATTGTTCTACTTGTATCACAATACTTTATAAGGTAACTTATTGCATATATCAATGCCGGCAAAACAGAATATATTTATTGTTACTTTTATTCTGCTTTTGTCAGCAGTTTGTTTTCTATTTTTATTTCAATAAATAAATATAAATTTCAAAGCAAAATCATATATTTATGTCTTGAATTCTCAAGATTCTCAACTAGCATTTGAGGACCTTGTGGTTGAGCTTCATAGCATTGGATATTAGTTTTCTTCTTGTGATTTTTCTATTTACTTTTCTAAACATATCAAAGCAGCTGACATAGACAAACCATTTTATTGACAATTTTGGGTTCTATTTGGTAATGTAGGGGTCATGGTCTGGTTCTTCACATTCTCAGTCATCAGTGGAAAAAGCTATTTCTGCACAAGCAAAATTTGAGATTGGGAAATTGACAGAAGATTACTGAAGATAGGGAAAAGATTGCATCAGGATCTTGTGGTGATCTGTAAGTTAGATATATCTCAGTAATGTTTTATATGTGTTTTCCTATTATTGTAACCTCTTATGGTATTGTTTTCTTCATAATATTTCCGTGGAAAAGGTATCATGGTGTATATCTTGGTCTTGATGTTGCGGTGAAGGTCCTTAGATCTGAGCATTTAAATGACTCTTTGGAGGATGAGTTTGCTCAAGAAGTTGCTATTTTAAGGTAAATAGTTGTAGCTCTTATTAGTAGATGTGTTCTTCATATGCCATCTCACTGATGTATCTTGCTATACCTTTTTTATATCCAAATCTATTTGAAAACATCATCATACTTGAAATGGGTAGAAAGTACTTTACTCTTATCCTTATGGGCAGTTAGTGTGGCATATTTGTGTGGCTATCTACTGGCTGATTTTATGTGGTCTTTTGCATTATATGCAGGCAGGTCCAACATAAAAATGTGGTACGCTTCATTGGTGCCTGCTCAAAACCACCTCTGTTGTGCATTGTCACAGGTACACAATTACATATCCGTGGCAAATACTTCCCGTCTTTTTGCTACGTTTTTGGACTAATGTCTGTGTGGCTTGAGAACAACTTTAGTGTAGCACCATTTGACATTTTGTTAGGCCTGCTCTTATAGTAATTTATTATTGTTGATTTGGTCCATTCTCTTAGTTTATTGAAGCTGTTAATTGAGTATAGTTTTCTCACCTAATACTGTATCTAAAGTTATCTGTTTCATATTTTGGATATGAATTTTCTTCATGAAGCTCTTGCCATCAGCTGTATTTTTCAATTAGTGAATGTAAACTAGAGATGTACGCTTACTAATATGTTGCTTTAATGCCTCATGTAGAATACATGCCTGGTGGAAGCTTGTATGATTATTTGCATCGGAACCATAATACTTTGAAGCTCTCACAACTATTGAGATTTGCAATTGATGTTTGTGAAGGAATGGAATATTTGCATCAAAACAATATAATCATAGAGATCTGAAAACTGCAAATTTACTTAGGGATGTAGACAGGTATTGGTTTGTGAATGCAAAATTTTTGTTGTTCTTCGCATAATCTCAACATTGGCAATTTGGCATGAGAACAGAGTAGGTAACAATGTGTTTCATTGCATGGGACAATGTTGCAGGGTCATAACTGATGACTTGAATGGATTACATTTTTATGAAGTTCTCCATGTGTGCATTACAATCTGCATTTTAGCTTCTCAATTCTTCTGTACAGATTTGCCCTAATTTTAATGTAATGAAAAATGCTTGTGGCCATTGGCCGAGTTACATTTTGCATGCAGTCTTTAATTGCAGCAATGAAAGAAGAATTTGTCGTGTTCCTTCTATTTCCAATACATGAGTAACATGATAATACAATTAGTGAGCTTCTGCCCCTATAGTTTGTACATTGTTTTGCTAAGATATGTTGGAGTAGTTGGAATATGTTTTCTTTCTTTTTGTGTTCTTGGTGTTCTGCATTTGCCAAATGAAGAAGTATTCCTCCTGACACTGAAGATAATTTCATTTCTTATTTTCAACCTGTCTGATGAGTGACTACAAGTGGGTGGGTGTATGCTTGTATGAAAAAGTCATTATTATTCCATAAATGGATGAAACTGATTATCTGGTCATAGGAATGACCAAATGAACATATTTCTAGAAGCTTCTGTTAATTTTAATTTCTAGTTGCCTGGGATATGACTTGGAAATCATAAAACTCATTTGATTTCTCAAACTGAGGATTGTTTTCATTTAGCAAATTAACTGATAATTGCATCACAAATTGAAATATACATATCCTTTTCCCCCAGTTTCATCCATTACCTGTTGAGAGATTTTCAGACTTTTAATGTATTGAGACCATTATAAAGACCCTGTATATTATCACTGTGGGGAGGAGAGATTAACTTGAATATATCTTTCTGCCAAGATGTTTGCCTTATTTGTTTATCGATTATTTTGCAGGTTTATATTCTCCTGTGAATTTTTGGTATAATTTGCTATGTTGTTTCACAATGCTTATATTGATTTTATAATCTTTCACTAGGTTGTAAAAGTGGCAGATTTTGGTGTTGCTCGGTTCCAGAGTAAAGGGGGTGTTATGACAGCTGAGACTGGAACATACAGATGGATGGCCCCTGAGGTATGAAATCACAAAGTCCTTTTATAGAATGAATATCCATGCATACAGATGTGCCTTTCATACGTTATTAAAACTGCATTATAAAAACTGTGTGTATTATAAAAACTTTCTTATCCTTCTCCTCAGTCGTCACATAGATGTAGTTAATGGTTTTGAATTAATCTTTGTCTGCAGTTGGGGTGAGAGTGCCCGAGTTTGTGCATTTCTTCACCTGGGACTGTGTACTATGTAACAATCATGTGTGTGATGCATGTTTGAATGTCTTCATCCCAGGTGATAAATCATCAACCGTATGACCAGAAAGCAGATGTATTCAGTTTCGCAATTGTTCTTTGGGAACTTGCAACAGCCAAGGTATCAATCTCTCTTAGAAAGAAAGAAAACTCCGGCTGTTCTTTTCATAAGGTAAACTTTTCTCCTTGACGATGCAGGTCCCATATGACACCATGACCCCTTTACAAGCTGCACTCGGTGTGAGACAGGTTCGTACCTTAAAACTGCAATTTTAAGATATGTATACCAAATTCATCATTTAAAAGAAAAATTGTTTTTATAATTAAATAAATATGATGTATGGCAGGGTCTTCGACCAGAACTTCCTACCGATTCACACCCAAAGCTGGTTGAGTTGATGCAGAGAAGTTGGGAAGCAGCTCCTAGTGAGCGACCGTCGTTCTCTGATATAAGACCACAACTCGAGGAGCTCCTAAAGGATGTTAACGTTGAGGAGGAGGTATGTAAAACATCCATACTTTTATATATACCCCTTTTGAACTTGAAGTAAACTCCCCTTACCTAATCACAGGATGCCACTGAACTTGAAGCACCAAATGGAAGCTGAATAGAAGAATACTCTCAATCTAATATATATAATTATATATATATACCACTTTACACGTTTTAGAATTTTGAAATGATGATAGTATAGTAGAGGTAAATATCTAACATCACACGATTGAATGCTAGGGTTTGTAAAGGATTTTCTTTTTTATTTATGCAGCCAGGTGGTAGGTATGTTGTTGATGCTTACTTTTATATCTGTGTTTTTCTCCCCAGTGTATCAGTTATTAGTGAAATTCAGCTTCATGACTTCATCCCACTTGACACTTCCCCATGGTTCAATATAGTATTTAATTAATTTGGCTTTTAATATATGTTTGTAAGTTCCAATTTTATTAATCTGCTCTTTCATTCACTCTTAGCTCAAATTTTAATGCTTTTCTTGAACAACTCACCGTTAGGTCGGACCACATGTACGCACATTTGAATTACGTTTTTTGCCTTGTTATTTAACCAACCAACTGATATGCAAGTTTTCATAGTCAAATGACTTATTGGTAAAATTTAAAGTTAATGGCTAATTTGGTAATTTTCACATAGTCAGAAGGGCAATTTTAGAAATCAACTGTTAATATGAGATGTTTGGATATAGTTTATTAGTTAAAGTTTGGCATGCTTGATTAACTTTAGTTGTTTGACGAAATTGAGTGTTGATAAATAACATTTTGGTTTAGTTATTGATGTCAATAAAAAGTTGAAAATGAAAAAATAACCTTAAATAATTGATTGGATATACATTTTAAAAGTCTAATTTACTATTAATAATTATTGATTATTATTATGTTTATATTATTCAATTTTATTCAAATTTATATTTTTAATATCATCACAATCCGCCTAGAGTTTAACATCTGATTGACTTTTTATATATATATATATATATATATATATAATATATATATATATATATATATATATATATATATATATATATATAAGGGGCTCATGTGCGATTGTGCGGTGAAAGAAGAATCATTGATTTTACTTATATCAACGTTTAGATTATCAAATTAAATAAAAAATGCGGTGGTATTTTGGTAATTTTTACATTTAGGTCAAATGTAAGATGCATGATTTTTGTGGGTAAGGTACGTGAGTTTGTGCATAAGGTGCATGAGATTTGTGCTTAAGGTGCATGGGGGGTTACTTAATGGTAGTAGTTGTTGAAACTTAAGGTACGTGAGTTTTGTGCTTAAGGTGTGTGTTTGTGTTTAATGTGAGTAGTTGCTCAAACTTAGGTGCGTGAGTTTCCTTCTTAATGTGCGTTGTTTTCATCTTAAGTTGCGTGATTTGTATGCTTAAGGTGCGTCACTTATGTGAACTTAAAACGAACTATTTTAAAACCTTAGGTGCGTGATTTGTGTTCTTAAGGTGCTTTGTTATATGCTTAAGGTGCGTGGTTTGTATTTTCGAACACTGTATGGTGCATTTATACATACCTAGTGGTGTATGCCGCACTGACCACCACGGGAGACATGACCTCACAGGAACTATAAATCTATATATATATATATATATATATATATATATATATATATATATATATATATATATATATATATATATATATATATATATTTGAGATCAGATGCGGTGCTTCTCTCAAGTGAAAAATAGGGTTGTAAATATCAACCATTAATTTCGCCAGATAAAGCGTCCAGAATGAAGAGAAATTAATTGAAAAAACGGGTGGCATTATGATAATTTTATGCTCTGGTACGACGCTATTTTCCCGTGCAATCATGCAAACATGTTAGGGTGGGCAATTTGGTGACAATTTCATAATTTTTCACACCATGTATCCATCGATGGTGAATTAAAGGGTGGACAATTCGGTTCGGTTTACCTGAACCGCTCAGATCCGAACGGATCAAAATCCAACTAGTAATAAAAAATCGAAGGTATCATTAGATTTTTTAAATAATAATAATAAATAATAATAATAATATAATATAATAATAATAATAATAATATAATGAAACAATCGAACTGAATTCCGAAACGTCCACCCCTAGTGCTTTATTTTCTAGTGTGTGGTGCACTTATAAGTGTTTTGTCGTGCATTTGATATGTAGTGCACTTAGTGTTGCATCATTCAACAGCGGTATCAAACCCGTCGACGAGTTTAATAGACTCATTGGTTTGACGATACTACTCATCGGGTCTTTGAATCCACAACTGTTTTCCCTTTTTGGTGGTGCACCATAGAGCGTTCATAATTGCACCTCAAAGCACTCATAAATGAAATCACATATTAGCACCTAGTGCTCCACCGAACTATACATGGTGCACAAAATTACTTAAATGTCACGATTTTTTCCCTTTGATTGATTTTCAATCGCTTGGCAGTGCACCACGTATCATCACGTAATGCACCACAGAGCACTCATAAGTGTATCATACTGTTAGAAATATTGTAATTTAGATTTTGATGATACCAAAGTTAGGAAATTTTAGTTACCAATTTTTTTTTTTTATCTTAGACTTAGGAACTAGTCTACCCTATTCGAATAGTTCAAATAGTAACTCGAATAGTTACCTCTCGGATGGTTAGTAGACAAGCTTCAAAGAGTTCAAGAGCTGAAGAATTCGAGACGAAGAGTGGGAGTCGAAGGGTAGAAGAGCATAAAATCGGAAGGTTGCTAAGGTCGAAGAGTTGAAAGACCTACTTACCGAATAGATGGGATTTGTAGTAGAAGATCGAATAGTAAGGTCAGCTATTCGAATCCAAAAGGTTGTAAGCGTAAGGTTCAAATCATTAACTCAAATGGTAAGAGTTAACTGTTTGATGGGATTGCTCGAGACCAATGAGAGAAAATTCAAGCGTAAAAGCTAAATCTAGAGAGACTTGTGCTGCACACAGTGACAATCAAGACTACATTCAAGAAGCCAAGTCCAGACATTGCTGGAGAATCAAATATTTTTGTTTAAAAATCCACATCTTTACTCGAGAGCAAATAGAAAGAGGTGAAATAAACTCGGTGTGGAGTTGAAATACCTAGATACTCATGGCCCGACTCTATTTAGTGCAAACCTCCTTGGAGTTTAAGAATAAGAGTGGAGTTGGCTGAATTTTAGCCAAATCACTATAAAAATATCTCTCTCTCTCTCTCTCTCTCTCTCTTTTATTTACAAGCATTTACTTTATCACGCAACAAACTAATATTTAGACAAGATCAAACTTCAATGCAAATCTAAGTAAAAATAGGTTAAATTATTTTCACTTGCAACTCTACGAAACGCTTGATTGAATCAGTTTTACTCTTCGGTTCAAATAAGTCCGAAAAACACTTCCGCTTAAGAGCTTCAACATCAAATCACAAGACATCCTGGGGAATTTCGAGAGTTGAAAATTTGGGCAATTATCGTTGGCATTCCATCATCATGGCAGCCTAAAGAGTGACGTCATTCGCCGGGCCTAAATCAACCGGTCAGTCAAGTCCAGAGACTTGCGGGTGGAAGCTAAAAACACTCTCTTCGCCGGTAGCAGTGCTAGCCCAATCAGTCCTTTTCGGCCCATGCCTTAATATAACCATACTGCACGTCACCCTTATGACAACGGTGAGTTCTGATTCGTTATCTGAGAACGCTACATCAGAGAACTTCCTATGGGGAGTAATCAGGGGAAGGGAAAGTCTCTAAGTCAATTGGGAGGTCGTCACCCCTAGAAGCGAAATCTGCCTGGAGGTTTGGGCTATCCGCCAACTTGACCAAGTGAATCGAGCCTTTCTGCGCAAACAGGATTGGGGTGGAGGAGTCCTACAGACCAGAAAGATTGGCCTTTGGATTCAGTTGTTCAAGGCAAAATAAGTGCGATCTCAGCCTCCTCAACTTAGCCCTGCCCTTGGTCGACCCACGAACCAAGTATGTCCATGCTTGGAGGGGTAGTTCTGAAACGCCTACCCATCCTTATGGAAGCACAAGAAGCAATGTAACGGAATGGTAAAGACTCTAGCTTTGGATGGACAAGTGCTATTTGATACACCACTCCATAGAGACTACGAATGGTCCGATCAAATGGAAAATGAAACAGAAACCGTGGCTTCCTACTGGTCTGCGGAAAAGGGGCTCCTGGGATTGGGGGACCAGCTGAACGATGACATCTATGCAGAAGACAGCTGCAACAGACTGGATGCTCACCGATCATCCACGACTGATACCGAACGCGTTTGGACTCTCTCGGCTGGAGTAAGAAGTATCAGGTATCTAACACAGTGAGCTCTTGCTTATGATATCGCTATAAACGTCCCAACCTTGGTAGAAGCTGCTAAATGGAATAAAATATCTGGAAACTCAAAGTCCCGAATCGATATACGTTCCTTCATCTGGGTTTGGTTGCTCACGGTAGGATCATGACCAAAACGGCCTGAAGAGCCAGAAAGAGGAGTTCATACGAAACGTGTGAAAATATCAAATATAACGGGAAGGAGGAAGAAAAGAAGAAGAAAAGAATATTATATAAACACAACCCGTCCAGCTAAAACACTCTTCTCTTGCTCCTAAAAGCCTGTTTGATCATGAATCGACTAAAAAAGTGAGCCAACCCAAGAGCCAGAATGAAAGGAAGTATAGCGTATACGAGCGGAACTTTCATGAGTTTCCGATATTAATATCCCAATTTAGCAGACTTCTAACACAAAAGGTTGGGAACCGTTTATCAGCAAGATAATCATAAGCAGAGCTCACTGGTAGAATACTGTACATAATCTTTACTCCAGCCGAGAGACGTACCAAAAACGAGCAGTTCGGATGCAATACGTGGAATGAACTGTAGAGCATCCAAGATACATGTATGCAGCTGAATCTTCGATATTATGTAAATCAGATATCAGACTGATCGCCATCACCAAGCCCTTTATCCTTATGGCAGAACCAGTAGAAAAGAAGAACCAACGGATTCATGTTATATTATCCAGATGTTCAGAGTATACGACATGTCGTAGATCTCTATGAAGTGGTGATAGATCAATAGCCACTTGTCCATGGCCGGATCAAACAAAAAAAAAAAAAAAAAAAAAAAAAAAATAGTGTCCTTTCATTCTTACATGCTTTCTTGTGCCTTCCATAAGGGGATGGGTAGGGCTTTAAGCCAAATACCCCCCTCCAAGCATCTGGAATATTGGTTCTGGGTCGGGCGCCAAGCCAGGCTAGTCTGCAGGAAGAGATCCAGCATATTTTTGCTGAACAGACCTGCAATCCAACAGGCAATCTTCGTTTCCTGTAGATCCTCCCACGCGCCAAAACTTTGCGAGAAACGGGCTCGATTGCATTAGGCTCAAGCTTTGCGGATCACCCAAAACCCTAACAGCAGATTTCCTTCTAGTGGACGCACCTCCCCAATTGGACTAGATGACATTTCCTTTCCCCTGATTAGCTTCCCCATCAGGAAGTTCCTGCTTACAGCCTTTCTTCGCAAAATTTAAGCCGAAAAGAATCCAGCCTGGTATGTAAGGGTGGGACTCGGCCGCATTGTATACCGTAAGTATGGCCGAAAGGACTATTGGGCCCTAGCACGTTGTCTACCCGGCCGAGGAGAGTGCTTTTAAGCCTTTCCACCCGCGCAAGTCGTGACTGGATACGGTTGATTGAAGCCCAGCGAATGAATCCACTCTTTAAGCCTGCCAATCGGATTGATGGATGCCAAGATAATTGGGCCCAAATTTGTCAACCTCGAAATTCCCAGGAGTCTGTGATTTGATTGTTGAAAGCTCTAAGCGGAAGTGTATTTTCGACTTAATTGAACCGAAGAGTAAACTTGACTTCAATCAAGCTTGTCGTTAGAGTTGCATCAGCTGAAAATCATTTAACCTATTGTTTTACTTAGATTTGCATTGAATTTGATCTTGTCTAATATTGACCAGTTTGTTGCGTGATAAAGTAATGTCTTGTAAATACAAGGAGAGAGAAGAGAGAGAGAGAGAGAGAGTAACCCTTTTTTATAGTCGACTGTTGCGCTAAAAATTCAGGCCAACTGCCAATCTTACTGGTCGGTTAACTCGCAGAGGAGGTTTGGCACTAAATAGGCCGAGTCCGGGCAATGGAGTATCTAGGTATATTGCAACCCAACACGAGTTATTTCACTCTTTCTATTCGCTCTCGAGTAAAGATGTGGATCTTTTAAACAAAAAACATTTGATTCTCCGCAGCCAATGTCTGGACTTGGGCTTCTTGAATGTAGTTTGATTGTCCACTGTGTGGCAGCCACAAGTCTCTCTAGATTTAGCCTCTCTTACGCTTGACATTTTCTCCTCATTGGTCTCCGAGCAAATCCCCCCATCAAACGAGTTTTAACTCTTAGCCATCTCTGAGTTAATGATATGTGAAGCCTTACGGGTTTTTTAACAACCTTTTGGATTGCGAATAGCTGCCTTACTATTCGATCTTCTACTCACAAAATCCCATCCCTATACCGGTACAAGGTACGGTCTTTCAACTCCTTCGACCTAGCCACTTCCGATCTTTATCGCTCTTCTACCCTTCGACTCCGTCTTCGTCTCGAATTCTTTCAGGCTCTTGAACTCTTTGAAGCTTGTCTACTAAACCATCCGAGAGGTACTATTCGAGTTAACTATTTGAACTATTCGAATAGGGTAGACTGAGTTCCTAAGTCCTTAAGAATAAAAAACCAAAATTGGTGACTAAAACTTCGCTAACTTTGGTAATCATGAAAAATCTAAAGCTTACCAATATTACTCTAACAGTTATGAT
>VALG01013960.1:0-10665 GCA_009835305.1 Ipomoea purpurea
TATCAAACACGTCGGGTGTGTTTCAACCTTTGTTAGCACTATCTATTTAATTCAGCTTTACACTTTCTGCTAACTTGTGATCACCAACTGAGTGATCAATATTTCTTAATAACATTACTGGGAACCAATTTTTACCAGTCAATGCATGGTTTGGAATACCTGAAGCTCTAATACCGTTCAAAAACTCAGGGGTGTGGACATCGCCCATTATTCCACTACCTGCATCCGCTTTGCATATTGTGTCGCAACTAAAATATGTTCTACTTTCAGCAGTATGCAGGTTACTCATATACCCCATTAACTGAATTCACAACATCTAGTGTAGGTGCTAGAATAGCACGGCCTTGAAGATAACTCGGCATTAGAATTACCATTTGCAAACATTGGAAATGTACTCCGAACAATGGTTGCAATATGGTCACCATTGGTAGGTAGTAACATATCCCTAGGTATTTCTACTTCAGCATAACCATCATTATGTCCACCAATCTTTCCATCGCCTATTGCTGCAATCCAATCTGCAAAATGTTTGGCGCTACGACGCTCGTCGTGATTTTCAACATTCCTTAGTCGCAAATTTTGTGTTAGCTTCATTGACCCTGCAACTATCCCATAAGTACGACGAATTGATAGTAGCACATACTTATCTTGCTAGTACCTTTTGGGGACCACAGGTAGTATTTGACGGAAATCACCACCCAGTACGACTGTTTTGCCCACAAAAGTCTTGTTGGAACTGTTCGGGTCTACAAAACGCAACAGATCCCTCATGGTCCGGTCTAGTGCTTCAAAACAATACTTGTGCATCATCGGCGCTTCATCCCAAATTATTAAAGTTGTTTATATCAATAAATCAGCTAACTGGCTTCCTTGTTTAATGTTACATGTCGAATCTTCGTTTATTGCTATTGGTATTGCGAACCTTGAGTGTGCAGTTCGTCCACCAGGCAACAACAACGAAGCTATACCACTTGACGCAACATTCAAAACAATCTGGCCCTTTGACGCAATGTAGATGACAATGCTCGCCACATGAACGTTTTCCCAGTACCACCGTAACCATAAACAAAAAACAAACCACCCCATCTTACTGGAAACGTCTTCTAGCACAGTATGTAAATCGATCTTTGTTCTTCAGTCAACTTACCACACAACTCTTGAGCTCCTTCTTTAAAAACTCACGGTCATATGATAGTTCTTCATATAGCAATCGATTACGTACCAATGTAGAGTTAACCATTTCTGGGATTGGCATCCGGTGGTAGTCCTGTAAAGACTTAGTTCCAGCAATTTCTCCAGCTCGATTAGTCCAAAGTTCTTCTTTTCTTCTTCAGTTAGAAACAGATCTGTTGTAATAATAAAAAAATTTAATAAAGAATATTATTTACATTAATTTTAAAAGTGTAATATGAGACATATTTTATACCGGGTTGTTGTAGATCCTTCTCTGAACATGTTGAGCATCCGCACAAATGTTTCCACACCTCATTCCATACATATTCTGGCCTAATGATGCAACTCGATGTCAAAAGCACTACAAACAACTTCCTTAATGAGTGAAGTGACAGTGACCAAAAACTTGCTTCTACTATAACATCAATGTACTCTTTATCGTCATCCAACATGCCTTGAGCATAACATGCATCCCTAAATGTATCATACACCACCCCATTAATGTGTCCTAATATCTTCAAAAGTTTCGGGACCACGGTATATGTTCAATAAGGCACCTCAAATAATATAAATCACCAGATGCTGTGTGGAACATAGAATACTTCGACCGACTGGCGAAACCCTTCTTTCTTGGATGCCATTCACGGATGTCCTTTTTCCAAACAAATTTTGTTGGCATCTCTATGTAACTTAACTGTTTCGCCTGTGGGTACTTTTTGTTTGCTATGAACCATCCATTGAACATACTTTGTGCAACTGACATCCCTATTCAAAACGTGATTAATGTTATCATCGTCTTGAAAAACAACTGATTGGCAATCCGGTAAGTGAAAAGCTTAGCCTCTCAACAGGTGGTGTGTGATACTGTACTCAAAACTAAGTAAGGCGCCAAGTTGCCTCCACAAGCTGAAATGTATCGCAATCATAGTACATGTTGATTCATCCTACAACTTCATTACGCTGCGTCATAGTTGCTGTCTTATACAAACTCAGGGGCTGTGACCGCGGTCATTACTCTTCTGTTGACGTACTCTGAACAATATACTTAATGACCGTGATTGGTTTTACACCCAATTCCACCATTAATGTGGGCCTTTTGTACTTCAATAAGCAAAAAAAAAAGGATATCCCGATTATGAGGTAACATTACCCTGTTATCCCAAGCCTCCTATACACTCTTTTCACGCATTTCTATGTCATTTTTCGTCTACGGTACAACGGGTACCCATCTTGATCAAAAAAAAAAACCCTTGAAAAGAAAATGAATCAATGAATCTCTTGGGGAGAAATGTTTAGAGCACTTATCATTTACCAATAACAACGGTGGAATTTCTTTTGTTGGTGTCCGCAAGGTCCATGAACCATGAATTCTTCAACAGCTGTATAATCTATACCAAGTCAGGTAACCTTACTCTGGAATCTCAAGCCTGAGATGATGCGTGTCCATCGGAATGTTGGGGCCACTAGAGACACCATGTAAAATGCTTCGTTGAAGGCAACAGCAGTAATGATGCGCAGTGGTAAACCTCCTTTGTTTGAAATTCGATTGTGTAAATAACTGCAAAAAAAAGAAAGTATAATCACAGTGCATTTGCGTGTTTCATCTTTATAGGCACACTTAAAAAAAAAATACATTATAATGGGTACAATAATCTACTACCCAGCTTTAACGTGACCCAAATAAGTTCCCCCTTTCTTAATCTCTTTGGATCATCTGAATCTAAATTTCATCTTGAACTACACGACAAACTATGTCGACCCTATCTTTCCACCTTCAAGTTCCTTTTGTCGCAAAATGGTTTATCTCCAAGGGCCAATTTGGGGTGGCATGTGAATGTAAGTATCAAATAGGTGGATTAACCTATACAACCTCAAATACCCATAGCACTCTTGATAGTTTTTGTATCACCGTATATGCCACCGCCGGTAAACAATTGACCGGTAATATGATTCTGTTCCTCCTTGGGTGGCTGGGTTCAATCCTCACCTCGGGTCAAGGCATCTGAGAGGCTTTGTATGCTTCACATCTCAACGCTTTTTGATTTGACCTTATATAAACCAATCTGTGAAGATTCACACATTGTATACCGCATCGCTAAGATTGCTGGAATAACCTCTTAGGCATATAGTAGAGTTCATATTCAGTTAACCTTTCAATGACAACACGAAAAGGCAAAATAGCTCCTTTGCGAGAACCACTCTTGTCTTGACCATTTTGATTACCTAATTGTTGTTGAAAACCCTAAAAAATTGTACTACCTAAAATCCATCCCTCAACCCAATAAGGGAATAAAATTGGGTATTGCATGTGCAAATAGGTGGGTTTAATTCACCTAATTCTTCCAGTCTCCAGTTTCTAGACCACTACACAATGTCCCGTTCACTCCAATCTGATGGCTCTAATGTCTCCTACCTATTCAGAGCGCAACCCTAGACCCGTTGTTGGTAAGAATAAGTACCGTGCATCTGGTAGCCTCCTGCCTATTAACCTCCATCTTTAAATCTAGATGTGTCATTACCAAATCAAAAGTTCGTTTTTTTTTTTTTTTTTTTTTTTTTTTTTTTTTTTGTTTTTTTTATTTCTTAGCTATAATGGAATGATTTGACAAACACATCATTGTGTACTAGAAAAAACTGTTTAATGTCAGCTCAACTTCTGAATGTCAGATCCGCTTTGGTCCGACATCAGTTTTACAAAAAGTCAATATAAAACGATTACAAATATTGTTAAAGAATTGTATAATATGGAGTTTTTTTTTTTTAAAATGGAATGTTAATGTTATGGATTTGTTATACCTAACACACCTTGATGGCGATTTCAATTTCATTTTCTGTGTCGTGAATATAAAGTTGCGCAAACTTTGGTTGTACTCCCGCATTGGGTAAAAGACCTTCCAATGCGATGGAAGTTCTGCCCATTAATACGAAATATTGGTGGTGCAGCCCATTATTAATTGACCTATCCACTTTACCACCCATCGATGTGAAACAAAACATGTTATTATACGATCTTGTATTTTGCAAGAAACATTTGTTTTTCTCGCTTGATACAAAGACAAATCATGTAACTTATTCGGTGGCTTTATCATCAACGACAACACTATTTTTCCATGCACACAGCAACTTGAGTACTTTGGATTTGAATTTGGTTTTGACTGTGATGAAACGTTCATTGTACCAGAAAATTGCACCACAGTACTCACACACGAATTCTAGTTCACCAAGATCTATGTATTCAACGGTAAAAAATACATTAAAATAAAATTAAATTAAATCATATAATCTTTGATATTATAGAGTTAATTTTATTAAAATTAATAATTTCTAAATGAAGAGACTTGACGTACCATTGGATGAAACGGTTTGCCCATGTATAGGTTTCAACAACCTCTTCGAATTCAGAATTAGGTTTCGAAATGTGTGGAACTGCGTTTAAACTGTATTTGGTTGGCGGTTCCTTTGTACCATCTGTTGTAACACAACCATTCGCCTCGAAAACTACACCATCGTAAACAGAAATATTAGGGGTACGTTATACAAAGTTATAAACATAATGTAATATTTTAGATTTGTATTTGACGGTTTTTTTTTAGCCAATTTCTCCTCGCTATTAGTTGGCCGACAATTCAGGTCAATGTATGAATGGGGCCGGCTTTCTTCGGTGGTGTTTTGTCCATTAAATCAACAACTTCGTCACAATAAGCTATAAAGTTTCAACCAAGTTACTATTGTTATTTGACTAAAAAGAATGCATATTTGAATAATTAGCTTTTATGAAAATTGTTCATATTAATATCCAATACTAACAATTTGTAATATTGCTTAAAGGTTGTCTGTAATTGCTTGTTTGACCCAAGGTGTAAGACATTAATGTTCTTGTAGAAGTAGAACCTGTAATTAAAAAAAAAAAAGACATTTATCTCTAGATATAAATTCAGAAAGAATGGATAAAAAAAAAAGAAACAGTTATAGGATTTCTGTTCTATATATCAAAATTTTATCCGAGACTTGCTCACCATTTGTAACAACACTCAAAGGTGTTGAAAGTGTATTTTGAAAGACACCGAAATACTTGCGTTCTATTAGACGGTTGTGGAACCTGATTAGTTAACGTTGATTGTGAACCTTCGTTTGGGTGTGAAATGTTCGTTCTCTGCATATTAGGACATGAATGTTAAAAGTAGTCATATAGACGGTATATATTAGTAGCCTAACATATTCAACTTTAATTAAATAAAAGATTACTAAATTTTGGATCAAAAATTACACTTTCTCAAAATTCGAAACAAATAATAAATCCATATATCTATAATTACATTCGCAAACAAAAGTACATGAAATAATCCAGTTTATATAGATTATGTATAATGTATAAAATCCTCAAAATAATATTTATAAAAAGTTTATAATTTTAAAACTATATAATATAGATATTATAAATACACCAATTTCTAAAAAAAAAAAAAAAAAAACAACGCAGCTCTCAGTCGCTCACAGCTGGGGTCTTTGTTGACCTTATCTCCACAATCAGATGTGGTAATATCTTAGAAATGAGAATGTTCATCTCATTCATTCGAGCGTTTCTGGAACTGAGAGTAATGGTCTTTGTTGACTTATCTGCTTCAATCAGATCCCGTGCTAAATTTATGAAATGAGAATGATACTCTCATCTCAAACCCAGCGTACGCAGTATAGGCTTTGCACCTTCTCTCTACGTTTCAACCTATTTCTCTAGATTATTTCACAGATCATGCTCTATCTGCTCGTACCCAGACGTCGTTCGTATGTAATTATACAAAAATCAGGCTCAATTACATACTACTTCTCTACCGATTTGGGAAACCCTAGTCTCGGTTTGGTGTGCTCGTAGAATCAGCAGTAGCAAAAATGGAAGCATAAATCGTATATTTGTAAGTTTTAATACCTGGTTCTTCTATCCTGATTTAGTAATTCGCAAATTCAATTATAATCTTTAACATATGATTTCTGCTAAATTTCGATTTTGTCTCACAAATGATGTTACTTAATAGACAATCTAAAACCCAGAAATTTGACACTTAGAATCATGCAGCTAAACCCTATAATTTTGTTTATTTTGTTCTTTAACTTCCGATCTGAACATGCAAATGAAGCGTATTTTAAATTTATTCGGTGATTTTTAAATTTTTTTTTTTCAGTTTCCTAAAAATCGAACATATTGTTTTTGTCTACAACCAAGTGTTTCTAAGTTGAGAGAGAGCTTGTGAAACATATAAGTTTACTAATATATTCTATTTTTAATCTCCTTCTTTGATAGTGTATGTCCAGCATAAGATGTGTTTTACGATATGAGTAATTACATGCTTCTACTAACTATTTCATACTGTATGTAAAGAATTTGAAGGAGACAAACCTTTTGTTTGACGACACTGTTTCCTCTTGGATCCAATAGTGCATGATGATGTAATTTCCCATGTTCTGAAATAAGAATGCTTGAGATTATGTGCTTTTGATGGGAATGCTTTACCTCTGCTTATTTTTTGTTGGATGAGAGTATTGTGTTCACAGCAGTTTGTAAATCCCATTTGTGATAATTTTTTGTGTATTTATATGGAAGGTGCACTGGTTTCTCTTTTGAAAAGGAAAGACATTAGGACTTAATTATTCATGTTATCAAAGCACATAGGGAAGATAAAAGGGTTTTTTAAAGCTCTCTCAATTAATTTTTGAAGCCTAAAGGAATGTTTTTAATTATAGTTTTATATTTAAGTTGGTGTGCATGGTAACATAGCGTGAATATATATTTATTTGGTCATGTTATACTGTAAATGGACGAATCATTATCATTTTCTCTCTAATGTGACTTTGGTTTTGCAGTGAAGGTGTTCGGGTCATAAGATGTGATATCTTAGATGACCCAAGTTTAAGTTTCAGTAAACATATAGACTATGCAGACCAGATTTATTACACTGTTTAAATGAAGTGTAAAACTTTCATTCTAAACTGTGAGTTTCTAAGTTACTATCCTAATGTTACTTTACGAATTTCTAAGAGACATGTAGTAATCTCAGTATTTTGTTTAAAAACTTAACAACTTACTTTTGTCTTTGAACAGGTGTATTGGTCACATGTGTGAGAGTTGTTAATTCCACCAATTTTTAAGTTGGGAACAAAATGGAGTATACAATTAGTAACAGGTAATATTAGAGTTTAAGAACAAAAAGTGGACCATTAATGTTATGTTATGATTTTTGGCCAGTTATACTTATTAAAAACTTGGTTTGGCAGCTTCAACACGGAAGTTCTGTCAATTGTTCTCAAACACCTGCATTATGAAGTTTGACTTCATTAGCACGTTATTAAATTGATTTTTACAGGGGATCTTGAATTGAACCGTTGAACAGGTCATATTACTTGATTAATGTTTGAAAAGACACATTTATTTATGGGAAGTAATCTTATGAAAAATTTTTTAAGGTGACTTTGTTTCGGCAGTGAAGGGTTTGCCGTCACAGATTTGTATCTTAGATGAGGCACTGCTAATGTAAGTTTAAAAAATGTTTATTTAATTCGTGAAGTTAGAAGTGTTTAGCAGTAATCTTTACTAATTTTCAAAACATGTTGCAGTTAAGGTGTATTCGTCCAGCACGGTGGCTGACCTTAACTCATTCAATTTTAAAAGTGAACTCACTGAACAGGTAATGTTAGAGATGAATTTGTAAATGTCTACAATTAATGCTATAAGTATAAGCCTTGTCCTCCAGTTAATGGCTATCAAAAAATTAAGTTTTTGCAGACTTTTTGGAAACCAATCACAAAGCTAATTGCAAATAATGCAGGTCATTGTCACTTTCCTAATTTGCAAACCTTTAATTAGAAATTGAAGAATTTTATGTGATGATCTTCCAAACTTAATTTTTTGGCAGTGAAGGTGTTGGGGTTCAGATCGTGATCCTAACGATGACACAAACGTAAACTTGGGCCCAAGATAAGTATCCAGTTTCATATGTGTCTACTGCTTGATAATTAGTTACATTTCTAAACCCAATTGTGAGTTTAGAAGTGTTTTCCAGTAATGTTAGTTTACTAACTTTTCAACAAACAGATTTTAAATTAATCTTTAATATGTCAAATTCCTAAGTTGAGTTTTTGATTTTGCAGTGAATTTGTTGGTTTATACAACTCTGAAGTATTGACTGACGCCTAAAAGTAATACTTCGTAACCAGAGAATAAGCGAACAACTCTAAATTGTTTAACATGTGAGTTTGGCGACGGCATGTTATTCTTAAGACTCAAATTAAAATATTTAATTTGTATCATGACTAACTCAGTTGTGAGCAATTTTACTTATAGGATGATCGAAAGTTGTGACTTTGGAAAGGATACAGACTGCAATATGTTATTCCCGGCAAAGCAGGTAAAATTTACTTGTTATTTTGTATATACTTTACTGTGTATGTGAGACATTTTCAATTTTTTTTGTGTTGGCAACAATCTGTTATACGTGTTTCCTACTTTTAATAGTTCATTTTATATTTTATTGCATGTTCAATGAAAGCTGATTTGCAATTAATAAACATGTTGCTGCAAGAAAGTTTTTTTTTAGGCTAACACTTCATTGTCTAGCTTGGTGTTTAAGATAAAAACGTATAGTGTTCTATATCTAAATAGAACTTATATAGATTATTATAGATATTCTAGAATATTTCCTAACAATCTAGTAACTTGTTGTTTCAACTTCATGCACACCATATGTTCCTTGAACTTGATTCGCATGCTATCTTCTGATGAACAACATCTTTGTGTTTGTTTTCTATATTTGAACTCCAGCTACCTGCAAAAGTATAATATTTTGAAAAAACATTAGGATTAACTACCAACTATATTTTTTGAGATAGAAAAATTTTCAATTAACAAACATGTGAGTTCAAATATTGAAATAGAATACTCTAGGAATAGTAGTGAAGTCCTGCAAAATAATAAAATGCAAGAAAGTTTCCCTGGCAAAAAAGAGCATAGAAAGGAGAAAATAAATACATCAGAAAGTTTGTCCAAAGTCTCACATCCAAGACCATAAAGAAACATTGTCCAGATAGGGGCCTACTACTTAGGCCAAATTTAAAAAAACATTGTCCAAACAGTTTCAAAGCTTCCTTCAATTTTTCTAATTTCACAACACTTCCTTTGATTTTTTGGAGCTTTGGGTACTTGAAAATTCATCCATCAAAGACCTTTTAACTGCTCCTGCTTCATACGCATCACCGGTGAGATAATGGGAATAGCCTGTAGAGGACTCTCGGCTTCATTGACATTCAGTTCATCCTAAACAAACATTTAAGTTGTATGTGTTGATATAGAAATGTTGAGACCATAGTTAATAGGTAGCTAACAATATTTATGACTCCTAAATACTCATCCCTCCAAAAGATCATCTTCTGTAAGCTCAGTTCCATCTTCGGTTAAGGTCTTTATCCTACCGAGCATCAACTGTGGGCATGTAGCTCTAACATTTCCACATCATTGATAATCCTCATCACAGAAAAGGCATTTAGGAGGTTTAGAAACTGTTCCCTTCTAACCGCAATTCTGAAAATTAGGTTTATTAGGCCAACCAATGCTTGAATTCATCAGGAACACCATTTTTTCCCTATAGTATAAAAGAATATTAGTTTAATAGGGGTACATGTGCATTGAGTGAATCACAAATCTAAGTATTCAAGAAATTAGTTTAATGTATTGTGGTACCTGAGAATTTTTCTGTTTCAAATCCAGTGCACTCATACCTAACAACTCAGTGCATTCCCTATCCCACATGACAAAGGGAGCATTTCTTTTGATGTCTACAACCCTTATTTTAATCCTATACCTCAATATCCCATCTCCCCCAAGTCCTATCACATTCTTTTCAATATAATAACTCTTTTCTGGGCTCCAACTTCTTGTAACATGATTTTGTACGACACGATGGATAATACCCTCACCATCACATTCAATGAAAATTATCCTAGCAGCTACCCAGAACTCACCAAACTGCATCATATATAATTAATTAGAATTTAGAAGTCAAAATAAGATTTAAACCATTTCTAAATCCTAAGTTTGTGAGAGTGTTTTCATACCCCCTTTTTTGCATACACTTCTGACAATGTTCTTAACTGCAAATCATCCTTTAGGGAGACAGTGTATGAACTTCCAGGGTTGAAACTGGACTGCGAAACAATACTCCTCATCGGAGTTTGTTCAAGGCACAAACTGTGGGAAGAATTATATCATACACTATCTTGGGTCATTTGTTTTTTTATAGAAGTTAGAAAATAATATTCAAAATCAACACCAGAGTTAAACAGTCTAATTGTTTTACATACCTTTCTCTAAACTGCATGAACTCTGGGATTTGTTGATTGAATAGGAGTTGTGTAACATCATATGATGAACAGATTTTTATATCACCACCTAAATAGCAACAAAAAAAAAAGCATTGTTAAACAACTCTAGCGAATATTAAACAAAAA